>JAJIZL010032940.1:32212-54446 GCA_023969395.1 Amblyomma maculatum | reverse complement strand
AAGACTATATAGTTAGCATTTAAATTATTGTCTTCAAGAACAATCAGTATCAATAAGGAAGTAGTAATCTGTCTTCCAAAACAGCTGAAAGAAATGTTTGCACCAAGGTGCCTTCTATTTTGAATTATTTTTTTGTCATGATCTTAAATGGCAACAAGCCCAATAAAGGAAGCGTCTGCATGACAGCAATTCCATTTCAATGTCCCATAATGTGGCTCAGAGAACAAAATCGGCTTCTGTCAGAAATGCTCTCCATGGTGTGGCTTTACATGATGTGGGTGAGAGATATGTGTGAGCAGCTAGTCGTTTATGGTAGCTCGATTTGGAAGCCAGTGAACAAAGTTGTGAAGATAATATCATGGTGCAAACGATGTGGGTAGCTGTTTTTCAAAACTATCTACAACTTTAGAACTGATGCTTTGCTCCTGGGGCCAATAAATAAAGAAGTCACTAATTACTTTTTGCTAACTGCAGAAAAACCACGGCAAATGAAAAGCCACTGGAGACTAGGGCAATCAACTCTGAATAGTTCTTTGTTCGTTTCACTAGCCTAGACCACTCTACCTAATTTAAAGTTTGATTAAATTCAGCAGGGATACTTGGTATGCATGGTTTCCTGGCATAAGGACGGGTAAGCTTTCCTCTTGGTGTCAGCTTCAAGTGAAATGGTCGTGATGCAGATGTGGAAGCTGAATGAGCTGACTCCCCCCCCCCTGAAGCCTTCTAGCAAGTAAAATTTATCAAGATGTAAAGATCTTGGAAGCAGTACACTATTATTCAAGCTATAATATTGTTACGTGGTGACAAGCAAATAGACGGCACAACATGTTGACAGGATGAACAGTAATTTTTTTTTGAACCCATGAACTGTGAGGCACATCGAGTCCTTCAGCTCCCACTCTCTGGTTCCCAAATCACTTTTTTTTATGTTAAAATAGTTAGCAGTAAGTCACCACTGCAAGGCTTGGCAGCTCATTTGCTAGTCATTGCACAAAGTGAATTAAGCAGAGGTGGAAGCAGGCTCGAGCATTTTGGAGCAGCTTTGGGAGCAGTAGTAAAGCCATTTTTAAGCAGCTTTGGAGCATTTGAATTATGTTTTGCAGCACGTTTCTAAGGTCAGACGCCTTTGATAATTGCAATTTTCTTTTCTGGAAATACAAAATTTCAAATCTGATTTCTTTTTATGCAAGTTCGATGCTTTTCCAACTTCGCACTAATCTCTGACATGACAAACGGTCAAAGCATGTTAAGGTATATAATACTATACAGGCCGACCTCAGCAAAAACTTGGAACAGACTAGCAACAAACGTAACGCTTGCTGATGCACTTCATACCTGAAAATGTAGTCTGACCTAATGCGTTTACCTATTTTGACTTGATAGATTCCAATCTCCAGTCTACCACTTCGATGCGCTCTTGCAGGATACTAATTTGGAGTTCACATTAATGGGCACGACATTTACGCTACCTTGTGGATACCTATTTTATTTTATTTATTTATAATACACCTCAAAGCCCGCAGATATGGGCTATAGCTATTACATGGTCCTTTTAGATCCTATGCCTGGGCTGATAAATTCCTGAGTACATGGATATTTCGTCTGCCAAAAAGGCAACTTCAGACCAGAATAATGCGCCTTGACAAGCAATTGGTGATATAGTGCCACTCCCGTGCTTTTTGCCTTCTGAGGGATCTCAGACGACTACAGCACGACCTCGATCATCACGTCCGTTTGTAAATATGGCGGAGGTCTACACGAGTGGACGCAGGCTCAAGCATTCTGGATAGCTTTGGGATATAGATAGATGGCATTGAAGGGTAGCCTGTCCATCCTACAGTTTTTTTACTCCACTGTCTCCTGCCAATAGTCCATTCTTTGCTTGAGCAATGCTGGTGGTCATTTTTAGTATTTCGGCAACAGAGTCGGTGTGCCTTTCCAACACTATTGAGAAGCTCCCTAGTGATTGACAGCTTTGGCGTACCAACCCATAACACTTCAAGTATGGTTTTGTCTGCCATAGGCCTGGCAAGCTTGTCACTGACAAAGAGGCTCGATGGTGAAGTACCTGCTTTGTTTTCAATTAAAATAACTCATGCAGCTTTTGAAGTCGGGCAAGTGTTCTTCCTAACGGTTCACAGTAGTTCGTGCTACCTACTTTGCTTGCTGATCTCGCTTCTCTCCTCTGGCGATTCAAAAGACAGAGGAGGTGCTACATCACATGCACAGTGCATTTTTTTTTTCGCGATTATCTCCAATCGCTGGTGGCCCATACTAAATTTACTTGCGAACAAATAATTATTATGCTCCATGCTTCCTTCCCTTACAAAAATTTCATTTGTATTAAACCCAGCGCATGATGCATTATATCTCTGCTACTGGTGCAATGGCATTGTTCCCATGTTCTGCTAAACTTGCATCTAAACAGCCAGTTTGGAGTAGTTTGGAGCAATATTGCATTTTGGAGCAGGATGCAACAAAAAAAGCAGTTTAGAGCAGAATGAAGCAAGTAAAAATAGTAATGGTGAATGTTATGGCGATTCTCTTTCCAAAACCACAAGGCAATAGATAATATTGCTAATTACTAAGTGGTGTCATTACCTTTTATAACTAAAGCTTTCAGAAGTGATGTTGGTTGCCGACTAGTAACATTTTCAGCCGAATATAGCTTCTTTCATTGTTAGTTTGTTTTTCGAAGAACAAAATGCAATGTATCAACAAGCATCAGAAACTTAAGCCATATTGAAGTTAGGCGAAAGAACACCGAGGAAAAAGAAAGGGCAGCTGTGGCTTGCATCTTTCACTGGCATCCTTTGCTGTGTGTTAAAGTTTGCCTCTTTTTCATGTCATCTAACTCTGTGTGCATTCTTGTCTGTCTTCAATTCGCCAAGTAACTGGGGGACTATTAGCTAGACACACTTTGAGGCCAATGTATGATGATGTGGGTTACACAGTGTGCATTACAAGTACACATACACACTGCTTCCTGTACTCTGTCCTGTCGGTCACCTTGGGTAAATTTCAAAGATCTTGATGCAAGTGCACTGTAGGGATACCTGGTGGCAAAACAAATGAGGAAACTGTGTGAGGAGAAAGGTAACAAGAATTGCTTCCCCGTACAGTGGCATTTATTCTTTCCTACTGGCCTTGTCCTCTAACAGTATTTTTTTGCCAGCACCACAGGACATATTTTATTGTGTTGTGTAAAAGTATTCACGGCAGTTTAAGCTGAATTATTTTTCAATCAACAATTTCTGTTCCATGCAACACAGTGTTGTAATCTTGTTGCAGACTTTCCAGAGAGAAATGTCCTTCCTGAGTCCCACAGTTTAAAAACACACAGCCTGACTTTTTGTCTCATTCCCATAACTAAAGGAAGAGTTCACATACACCTATGCCTCGTTAACATAGACCCTGTTAATATGGACAGATGAAACTTTCAATGCATTTACGCTTCATTGACATGGAAGTTTTGGTACTTGGACAATAAACAAGAGCCCACTGGAGCCCTGTGACCCATGTATTCTTTATTAATATGCATGGCAAGACTTGCAAACAAAATCGCCACTGTGGTAGCGAGGTTTATATTGTAAAGTGTGAGGTCTTTCAAGGTTCTTTTGTTTCAGTAGGAAAATAAAACAGAATGAATCACATCGGCTGTTATTATGTGAAACTGTCATCATACCGTTCCACTAGCTGTGGACAATATTTTTGTGAACCCACGGACTGTGAGGCAAATTGAATCCTTCCAATCACACTGTCTGGCTCCCGAATTACTTCTCACCTAGGCCCAGTTCATTTGCGTCGGGATCACCATGGCGTGGTTTTTGCTGTGCTCATGGGCTCTCGTCAGCTGCCAAATGAAAAGTGCTTCAGTAGAGTTCTAGAGTGCTTATTACTTGGCCACCGCCGTAAATTTGAATTGGCCTTTGCTCACACGGTTCGTAGCTGCCGCCGCAATCGTCTATCCCCTTTTCTGACTTTTCTAGTATGCCTTCGCTGATTTATCTAGATGTTTTTACACCGAATTTAAATTGAGCACTATCGAATGAAAGTGCATTCATAGTATAATGACCGATGAGCACGATAGCTGCTATTGATGAAGCCGTTTTCCTTTATCGTTTTGTGGGCACAAGTCAGCCCAATAAAGATCTATTAGTTGCAAAAGTAGCGCGCACCGGTCCCACTGATGTGCTCAGTGAGGATAAAAGACGAGAATCTGCAAAGACGACATTCACCAGACGTTAAAATCACGAATGCTGAAAGAAGCATTCAAAAGGGAATGATATATGACAGTTCGGGCATGTATACAATACAGAAAAGGGCTACAAAAAAAAAAATCTAGTATAGCCTGAACCACCACAACCCGGGAAAGATAGCAATTATGGAAGAGGATCTACCAATGATTAGCCTCAAGTATAAACAAATGCAAGCTCTCTTTTGCCTTCCACCATATTCCCCTAAAGGAAAATTAAAATGAAATATGGGACAGATGTGTGAAAAGGAAATGGAGACTCAAGGCATTACCTGAAGAGAAAAACAGCTCACTCACAACTGATTGATTTCTTGGATGCAGTTCAGTGCTGTAACATGCAAGCTAAAGCATGAGGATTTCGGCATGAAACATGTATAGCTATTGGCAATTGCTATGTGGGAATAGAGCCAGGGTAATTCGTGCCCAGGACAGCAATTAAGGTATCTACATTAGCAGCAGTTTGCCATATGTTGTTACTACATGTGTGTTCCACAGGGCTCTCTTTGTGCTGCTGCTTTATGAAAGCATTGATGTCAGGTGAATGCAATTTATTTTCATTTGAGAAATGTTTGTGCAATAAAACACATTATTTATTTTAATTCTAGAGTTCCTGAAATCAAATCCTAGCATACTGTGTGATGTACTTAAAATAGAAGGTGGCTGTGACATCAAACTAAAAGAAAAAAAAAAAAAGACCATGCTAGATTTCAAAAAAATCGATGTGGCCTAGCGCAGTGAATTAATCCAGCTGCGGGCTGCTGAGAGATGCTTGGCCTAGGCTGGTGTTTCATTATTGAACCTTATAATGATTAAGGCTATATAGTTCATCATCATCATCATCAGCCTGATTATACCCACTGCAGGGCGAAGGCCTCTCCCATATTTCTCCACTTAACCCGGTTCTGTGCTAGCTGCATCCACTTGACCCCTGCGAACTTCTCAATCTCATCCGCCCACCTAACTTTCTGCCACCCCCTGCTACGCTTTCCTTCCCTTGGAATCCAGTTTGTTACCCTCAGCGACCATCGGTTATCCTCTTTTCGCACTACATGTCCTGCCCATGTCCATTTCTTCTTCTTAATTTCCTTTAGAATGTCGTTCCCTTGAGTTATTTCTCTGACCCACTCTGCACGCTATATAGTTAACATTTAAATTATTGGCTTCAAGAACAATAAGTATCAATAAGGAAGTAGTAAACTGTCTTCCAAAACAGCTGACAAAATTTTTGCACCAAGGTGCCTTCTATTTTGCATTCTTTTTTTATTTTACTGTCTTGAACGGCAACAAGCCCAATAAATAAAGTGTCTGCATGACAGCAATTCCTCTTCAATGTCTCGAAACGTGGCTATAGACAACAAAATCAGCTTTTGTCAGAAGTGCTCTCCATGGTGCGGCTTTGCATGATGCGGGTGAGAGACATGTGTGAGCAGCTAGTCATATGGTAGCTCGATTTGAAAGCCAGTGAATAAAGCTACGGAAATCATACCGTGATCCAAACGATGCAGGTACCTGTTTTTCAACACTACCTACAACTTTATAACTGATGCTTTGCTCTTGGGGCCAATAAATAAAGAAGTCACTAATTAGTTTTTGCTAACAACAGAAAAACCAAGGCAAATGAAAAGCCACTGGAAACTAGGGCAATCAACTCTGAATAGTTCTCTGTTGGTTTCACTAGCATAGACCACTCTAATTTAAAGTTTGATTAAATTCAGCCGAGATACTTGGTATGCATGGTTTGCTGGCATAAAGATGAGTAAGCTTTCCTCTTGGGGTCAGCTTCAAGTGAGCTGTGCAGCTGTGGTTTTAACTGACATGATAGAAGCTGAATAAGCTGCCCCCCCCCCCCCCCTCCCCCTATCTGAAGCCTTCTAGACAGCAAGTTTCCACTGGTCATTTTTCAAATCAAGATATAAAGACCTTGGAAGCAGAACACTATTATTCAAGCTATAATATTGTAAGCTAAATATAAAAATGATTATATATGAATATTGCTCACAGAACCTTTGTATGCAAAGCATGAGTTATGCTAAAACATTCACTTTGTTTGCCATTTATTGCTCAACAACAAAGCGCATGGTATTGTTTGACAAATAAAAAGTGAACAAGGAAATTGTTGCTATTTTTTTTTTTTTTTTTGTTAAAAGGAAGCCCTTTTGCTCCCCCTGGAACTAAACCCTGGGGCTGCCACCACAGTGATATGCAAAAGATTGATTATTCGGCACATACTATATTAACATGTTTTGCATGTCATGGACCGTGTCATGCTTTGCCAGGTCATATTTACTTGAGGTGTAGATTTAAGCTCGCTATGCAAGGAAAACAGATGTCCACTTTGGTCACATTGCACATTGGAAACACATACAACAACATGCAACATTGTTCTCCCGAACAAACTGGCAGAAATTCTGCAGCCTTTTCATCTACGCCAGAACCTTTGCTTCCGGCACCTGCTTCCACTCTAGAGAGAGGCCTCAAAAATTGGCTGCATCAATATTACTATTTAGAATTTCGTTCAATACGCCTCTTCAGTGATGTGAAGAATGTATGTTGCCTTTATCACTGCTGTTACACGGATTCAAGAGCTATCTCTAGAAATCTACTGCACAACATACATTGGGCCCAATATGAAACGAAGTGCCATACCTGATTGCCAATGTAATACATTGCTTATACAGGTTGGTAATGCATTGAGATTATACATTGTGCTCAATATGAAATAAAGTGCCATCCTTAATCGCCAATGTACACAATATATTCTTTATACAGGTTGGTAATGCATTGAGACTACATAGGTAGAGTCAGTATAAATGACGTGTTATGCAATGCTCAAATAGTCCTTATCAGATGCTTTGTATTGGAAGCGGGTGTATGCTTTTGGGATCAGATGAGAATAAGCAGCACTTTGAGGCCAATGTATATGAGGTGGGTAACTACATTGTGCATTACAAGTACACATACACACTGCTTCCTGTACTTAGTCCTGTCGCCACTTTGTGTAAATTCTAAAGGGCTTGATCCGAGTGCACTGCAGGGATAGCTTGCGGAAAAAGAAAAGAGGAAACTGCATGGAGGAACAAGGAGAACAAGAATTGCTACCTAGTACAATGGCATTTATTCTTTCCTACTGTCCTTGTCCTCTAGCAGTGTTTTTGCAAGCTCCACAAGACCCATTTTAATGTGTTGTGCAAAAGTTTTAAGAGCAGGTTAAGCCGACATTTTACACTCAACAAATTTTTGTTCCATGAAACACAGTGTTGTAATTATCTTGCACACTTTCCAGAGAGAAATGTCCTTCTTGAGTCCCAAAGTTTAAAAACACACATCCTGGCTGTTTGTGTCATTACCGTAACTAAAAAAGAAATATGTTTACATATACAGCTACGCCTCGTTCAAATGGACCCTGTTAACATGGACATGCACGTATCATATTACGAAAAGATTTTCTGCATTCTGCAGATGAAACTTGCAATGCCTTTACACTTAATTAATATGGGAGTTTGCTGTTTGGACAACAAACGGCCTATTGGGGCCCTGTGACCCATGTATTTTTCCTCAATAAGCACAGCAATGCTTGCAAACAAAACTGCCACTGTGGTACCGAGGTTTATATTATAGTGTGTGAGGGCTTTTAAGGCTCTTTGTATTTGCATAGGAAAGTAAAACAGACTGAATTATATGGCTGTTACTCTGTGAAACTGCCATCACACTGTTCATTGCACTATGTAGAATGTTTTTGTGAATCCATGAACTGTGAGGCACATTGAGTCCTTCAGCTGACACACTCTGGTTCCCAAATCACTTTTTCTAGTCACTGCACAAAATGATTTAAGCTGCCCGCTTAGATTGTAACCATTCTGTTATAACCTTATCCTGCAAAGCTAAGGTAACACTCTGCATAAGTGCAATGCAGAGTAGTGAATCTGCGAATGCAAACAGCAAATCCAATCCAAGCAGAAAAGGAATGAATTCAGATTAAGTTACATGTGACCCCAGTGTCAACAAGTCAGATGTTGCATCCATGCCTCAGAGCTTTCAGAGTGGATCAACATGAGCATTATAGAACCAATAACCATGTGATAATGCTTAACACAGGATGAAAAGATAAGGTAATTAACCTTTGCAAATGTGGTAAGAGACCATGCACAGTGGTGGCCATACAACAAATGTAAACTGATATGTGTACCAGAAAACCCAGCTGATCACTTTGCAAGGTGCAAAAAAAATTAGGTGAGCAGCAAATGCAACAAGGACTAAAGAAATCTGTAATGCATCCTACATTGTCAAAAAACGTAAGGTTTGCACATGCCCATCATCGATATCACTCAACAGGCAAGTAATCATGGGCATCACAGCAAAATGAAAGCAGCAAATAGGCACGGGCATGAGCATCGACAACATCTGATTTTGATGGCATCGGAAATATCTCAATTGGTGCCCCTTAGCAAAGATATGCAGTTGAATAGCTACTCAATACCAATAAAAGTGAGTTGGCATGCACTCTGGCGAGAGTAGAGCTGTCAAAGCAAGTAAGGAATGTAACGTGTGCAACTCCATAATAGTATCATGTCAGTATAAAGCCCACATCACCATCATTTGTCTGGGGTGTGCACGAAACAAGACAGTGTCGAAACCCAGGTCGCTATTCCCATGCAGTATTGCAAATGCGTTATCTCCCCTGCCTTCGAGTCCCCGCGCTTTCAGTATCCCTTTGTCCTTCTCCCACTGCCGACAACCCGTCTTGATGACCCACCCCTCCTCCCTCCTTGGAAGATTGGAGAGGGTAGGGAGAGGATAGGTGAGGGGAGAAGGAGGGAGGCGAGGGGTAGGGCGAGCGTTCTACGCTCTTTTGCTTTTTGTTAGTGTTGGTTAGTTTGTTTTCGACCTTGCGGGCGTAGACCGCTCGCGGATGAGAGCCGGGAGAGCTGATTCGTGCGGCTGATGATGGCATGGTGTCCATGTCACACTCAAGAAAGCAGCAGCTACTTTTCAAAAAACGCTTTAATCCATTGTTCAAGGAATGTGAATCGTCAAATATGCAATTCGTATATAATTTTTATTTTTCAAGATAAACAGTTCTGTTCCCAAGCAAAAGTGTTCGCAAAGCGAGTTGTCTGTAATTTTAAATTGCGAAGAAAAGCAAGGAAAAAATAGGAAGACCCTGTTAAGAACGCTTTTTTTTTTCCCGGAAAAAGCCAAATCTGGGCACCGAATGAGGTGAAGTTCAGCTGTAATTTTTAGTTTGCTCAAATGTCATCAAAGCTGTCACTTATAACCTTCCAATGTGTTGCTGTGGATAAAACAAACTGCACTTTGCTTTGTTTCGCCCAAGGTGAATTTGGCTTTTCGAAACAAAAAGGAACCTTTTTTATTGGCCTCAAGATCAACTTCTGTTTATTGCAGTGGATAGTGCAGCGAAGATTAGAAAAAACCTCGGGCTTTGCTATTTTCTTTTTTATGCAGTTGTATTCTATCTAAAAAAAAGCGTGTTGAACTTTGACACGCCGGGAGGCTTATTAGACGCCTGTAGTAGCCGCATGACATGTTTACGTAACTTTAAGTACAATATTCACACACCATGGACCGCCACTACTTATATGCACTTAGTCGGTTGACAGCCACCAGCTGCTGTTTTAGACGTAGCAAAAAATGTTAAAATCAAAGGGTTTGCTGTTTCTTAAGCACAGAAATTATTTGGACAACGCTCAAAGAAATAATGGAGAAGAAGAGGCCATTTTCCCCTTTTTCGCAGAACCCAGTTGCCTGATCCAGCCCTATGCTGCTCTCGCCCTCAAGCGCCGTTCACCTCCAGTAAAAAAAAAAAAAAAAAAGAAGAAATCGTGCACAAGCTAAAAACCATTAACTTCGGTGGTGGGCAGTAGGGCGCTGACCCTTGCTCCCCGGCTTTTTCAACTGCCGACAAGAAGGGCCCAGCCGATAGATTGTCAAAAAACTGAAAGAATGTTAAACCTGGAAAGCGCATAAAAAAACACAAGGAC
The DNA here is from genome assembly GCA_023969395.1 of Amblyomma maculatum. Classification (NCBI taxonomy): domain Eukaryota; kingdom Metazoa; phylum Arthropoda; class Arachnida; order Ixodida; family Ixodidae; genus Amblyomma; species Amblyomma maculatum. The sequence continues at coordinate 44,192 of JAJIZL010032940.1, read as the reverse complement.
AAACATCAAAAGACGGACACACGAGCGTTTACTTCCAACTGATTTTATCCCATGCAAGAAACAAAATATTTGTACACTTGAGGTCATATGTGCATGCGAAGGTAAAAACTCAGAGTGAACAAGAAAAAACATTATCTGGCTGCACATGGAAAAGATGAAAGATATGCCATCTCTTTCTCAGACAGCAAAATCGACGCACCGCTAACACATTCATCGCCAGTTCATGCTATCTCAATTACCTCAACATCTTCGCATGTTGTTTTACACTTGCTTTTATAAAGAACTTCACATTGAGGAAAGAGAGGAAGACAATTCTTCTTGCTTTTGCACTTGAGACAATGAATGCTCTAGTGCCCATCCTTTTTGTTGTCCACAACGTAATTATGTTCACCTAATCTCATTTAGGCATCTACCAGTTTGGCCTATGTGATATTTAGTGCAAGTCAATGGCACCTTGTACACAACCCCTTCTGTGCATTTTACAAACTGCTTCTGATGCTTGATCGTGCAACCAGACTTCATCCTGTTTTCTGAAGTGCTCTGCTTACTTAGCGTACTCAGTTTACTTGGGGCAGAGAACAGAACATTTAAATTCACTCGGTTATCAATTTTTATAAGGTTGTGTGACAACCTGTGCTTATAGAGAATGACTGCAAATTTTCTTTTATCTTCTGTCTTTTCCGGCTCTTGCTGTGATTTAGCTTTCCTTTTGTTTATTTTGACAAGTCCTTCTGCAACTGACACCAGCATGTGCAATGGGTAGCCAGCATCTTGCAACTTTTTTGACTGTAAAAAGATGCTTTCTTCAAATGAATGTGGGCACGACTTTTTCAAACAGTTCACGAAACCTAAACGAGCTATGTTACGTTTAATGAGTTTAGAGTGCGCGGAGCGGAAAGGTAAAGGCACTTTTCCATTCCTGGGATGATAAATCCAGCAAGTCTGATCTTCTATAAATGTAACCATGATATCATTCAGTTCCTTGAGAATGGTAACATAATATAAGCATCATATAAGCATGAAGTGATGGTCGCAAATGGTAACAAATTGGATACCATGGGAAGGAAAGCGTAGTAGGGGGTGGCAGAAAGTTAGGTGGGCAGATGAGGTTAAGAAGTCGGCAGTGGTGAAGTGGATGCAACTAACACAGGACCGGGTTAATTCGAGGAATATGGCAGAGGCCTACGCCCTGCAGTGAGTATATTCTGGCTGATGATAACAGCCTCCAGAATTAGCACTACCACAGTCATAACTGTTTACCTTCAAAGGACATTATCTGCGGGTCAACAATCACTATATAAAATGAAACCGTCACAAGAGTGCTTTGTGAATTATAAAATTCTTCACCAGGATTTATTGACATACTAATATTAACATGTGCATCTGCAGATGGTTCTTTTCGTCACATCAGCTTCCTCAATTTCTCAAGTCTGAAAAAAAAAAAAAAAAAAAAAAAAAAAAAAGGAAATAGGAGAATAAAGTAGGAAGGATTGAGGCAGTGATCAGCATCAGAGCTTAGACAACATCAAACACTGCATTAATCTTCTAGATGTTACACACGCTGCAGCAAATCAACCAGTACAATAAAGAACGTGGGCAGCTAACAACATTTCCAGGTTTAACTATAACAGCGATACTGATGTCCATTTTAAACATCGCCCATTGGCTACCGGAGACCAAAAAGAGTTTTGAGCACTATATTGTGACGTAAATTCGATTTGCTTGGGCTCAACTTTTTTTTTTTTTTTTTTTTATTGTTTTTTGGTGCGCTACAGGAAAATAGGCAGACACTGCTTGGACCCATAGCCAGCGGCTAGTAAACTTTGTTACATTGACTCAGTTAATATAATGAGCAGTTCAATCAACTTGATCAAGCCAACACCACCAAAACTGCATTTGATTACTGTCAGAGACAGCACTTTATGGAAGGGTCTATTTTCTGTGTTTCACGAAATAATGAGAGTTCTGGAGCAGGGCCTCAAGGTCTAGTAGTGCCTTATATGGCTTAGCCTACATTGTGTAACCTCAACAGAACTCTTTTTTTTTTTGTGTTTTACCTGTCTTGATGAAGGAGACTGCACAAGTTCTAAGCAGGAGTTAGCCAAGGCACACAACTTCACAACTTGGACAGTGCTCTGGTTAACACGCAGTGGTGATAACACGAACAAATTCAGTTCAATTCTTAACATAAAGGAAACATTATGGAAGAGAAAGATATGGGCAAATGGTTGTCTTCGAGCACATTTAAGATTTTGCTGCCACCACTCTTGAGTATGCATGCATCCACCTTGCAGAGACAATGAAATCTCTGCAGCACGAGTAAAGCAGTGCATCCGGTCGACACTACCTAGACATGACTATATGCATCCACAAAGATCAGCAACTGCATAACATTATCTGCGGACACCTTTTTTTTTTTCTATGACAAGCTATACTCCGTTTCATACATCAAGTGCAACACTGCCAAAGCTACAGCTCTTGTTTGCGTTCCCCGCATCCGCGATGAAAAATAGTGCCTGCTTTTGACGAGAGGAAATAATAGTTATTTTGTCTGCAAGCTTAATACATCTTACATTTGCCATCAACTTCTTAAACAGCACCCTTTTTTAGAGAAAGGATCGGATTCGGTGAATTTGTATGTTTTTTATGTCGTTTTCGTCCGTGTCGCGTCTTCACTGCCCCGCAACTTTGCCAGCTGTGCCACTAGATGGCGCTGGCTGTGCCCTCCGCACTACGCATCTCTTTTTGAGAATATGGTTCTTCGGTGCGCATTTTTTTCTATAAGATCCGCACTGAAAAGATGTCTAGGCATGCGAAGCAAGTTATTGCAAACATGTATGCTCGGAATAGAGCCCGTTTTCACAGGAACCACTCGGCCACAAAACGAGCACGTAGTGATGCACTTTTTTTTTTCTTTTTTTTTTTCTTGCGGACTACTTACATAGCTTTCGCTGCGTTGCACCTGATGTATGAAACAGAGTATAGGCACACCTTAACTAAGCAACAAAAGTAAAGGTAAATTGTAAATTATAAGGTTTACAACATCAGTGCAACACATGGGTGATGAGGGATGCAATTGTGGAGGGCACTGGATCAATTCTGACCACCTGATTTTTTTTAGCATGCACTGACATCGCGGAGCACATGTGCATTTTTGTAGTGGACACATCAACTGCAGACAGGATTGAAACTGCAACCTTTGGACCAGCAGTTGAAAAAAGTCAGTGAGCCAGTGTGGCAAGTAGGGAGCAAGCTGTAGGAATAATATTAATTATGAAATGACAGCATTGCAATACACACTTAATTACAGTGTGTGAAGAAAAAGAAGCTAAAGACATGTTGATTGAAATGGTGAGCATTGTTTAATAAGTGTGTATTTGATAGCAAAAACTTTGCTGGAAGCAAGATGTAAAAGGCATCTGTATACTGTGTAATGTCAGTGCAGGTTAAGAAGTACCAGGCAGTCTACATAATCCAGAGCCCACTATTATGACATCCTTCATAGCCCATACATTGCTTTGAGGCGCTAAACCTTGAAATATACCAAAGAGTTTGGAAGCCGCTTGAAGTTTTTCATGTAGAAGTTTGTAATCTTGAAAGAAGAAAATTTCAAACATGCTGCATCGTCTTTTATATACTAAAAGGGCCACGGCAACAACTACATTTGATTCTATGTTTAGTAGGGGTGTGCGAATATTCAAAATTTTGACTACAAATAAAATATATTTGTTATGCAATTCATAATCGAAAAACTGATATTCAGAATTTTTCAAATATTCGAAAATGAATGAGTACAACGAAAGTTTTGGAATTCATCACAGTTTCACCACACTGTGTGCTTCACTGCAATGCTTAACTGCGTAGACTGTGGAGAGAAGCATTCTTGAAATGTGGCAGGGCATATTTTGAATTTCCTTCGCTTTTGAAAAAAGGGCCTTTCCAACAGTGTGCCATTTTGTCATCAAGTGCTTCACACTTGATGACAAAATGGAAAAAAAACTTCAGTTTCTCCTCAAATGCAGAAAACTATCATGTAGGTGTTCAGATAATATTTCTGGGATGAAAATGGTTTTCGGCAGTTCTTTCAGGCCCATTTGAACATTTCAGCTTTTTGTGAATTCGGACATTTTTTTTCTCGTTCATTGAAGGCTGAATTAATCAGATTTTACTGTATCCAGCAGAAATACTATGACAGCTCAAGCTAGTTTTGTGCAGATCCTTCCTGTACAGAAAACTGGTATACAGAATCATGTATAATGTTTATACTGGATTTTTCATAAGGGCATACACTTCTGGGCAATTGTGGGTTATTTTATTTGAAATACCACATGAATTCTGAAATAAACAAGGCGAGCAATGTTTTCTGTTTTTTAAATTTACATTTCTTTTTTTCACTGATGAAATATTTGATGTTTGAAGGCATTTCTTTCTCATATTTCTATTTGATTAGCATTCGAAAATTTCAATATTAGCACACACCTAGTCTTTAGTAAAAGTTCTTTGGCTCTTAATGGTTCTCTCAACATTCTTTTAGCAGCACGAGATGAAATTAATGTTCAGAAATGTGGACTTAATTTAATTAGCCACTTGATAGCCACTAAGGATGCGGAAGGATAATTTGTGTGTCAATATTGTTGAGGTGCTCATCTTTATATTAGGTGGCAAAACAGAGGAAGCACTAAATGAGAAGCAAAGTCTGATTGAAGTTTTGCAAACAGATGGTGAATACCTTGCCACGATGTCCTTGTAAGAGGGTTCCAATTCCCCTGAACTGTCGCTGCTTTCCCCAGTTTCACTGCTTTCATGTGCAGAATCTTTTTTCACTGCCACTTGCTTTGAATGCTTCTTGTGTTTCTTCTTTTTATGTTTTGACTGATTGAAAAACAATAAATGCAATTAAAAACAATAAAAACAAGAATATTTCCAACTAAAACCTGCAATACTGGTCTAATGGCTAATTCTTTCCTTCTGAGAAACTTTTCTGCACTGTACTATTTCTGCTCAGGAAACCAACCCTAGCTTTGTTAGAAATGGAAGAGTACTTACCACCACAGCTAGACTGAACCCCCAAAAAAGACAGTGATGAGAAGTTTCGTGAGCGAGTTTTAAAATTGTTTTCAGTAATGGGAATGCTGGAAGCACAAGCTTATAAATCCCCCCCATTCCCCCCTCTCCCACAAACACACACACACTAAGAACAAATAATATGATGCACTTTTCTGCTTTTACATTTGCCGATGCATGACAGTTACTGAGTGAAACTTCAAGGCAAGTTGATGGGTGCCGTTTTAACGTGTGCTTAAGAAGTGACTACAGTTTCTACATTTCCTTTAGAATAAAGATATCATTTTTGATTTGGTACATGGCTAGAACTGGTGAGAACGAGAGGGGAAAAACGCGATAGAGCGAAACGCAAGGGTGTGCCCATTCTTTTGCCGAGCTATCTCTCTCCTCCCTCTTTCCTGGCCTTCGTTCGCAGTAGCGCGCGCTACACATGCACCAAGCCAGCTCAACCCGTTTTCAGACAGACGTCAGACGCTTTCTCCAGCGTGTGTTGCGAACCCTCTGCACGCAGCGGCTGACGTGGCTATGGCGCCTGTGGAAATTAAGAAGCGACAGATCTTTTTTTTTTTTTCTTTTTTGCGACAGTCGTTTGTTCTTATTGTTGTGCTGTACGCGCGGCGTAGCGTAAGAAATGGCGTTACGAAGCTGTTTCTTTTTTTTTTCTTTTTTTTTTGAGGGAGTCGTTTATTCTTGCATGTATGAATCAACGAAAGCACGCGGTCAGCTGCGATCATGACACCGGCTTTTAGCATTTTTCACTTCAAACAGCATTTGCAGCTACTTTATCACGCTTTCCAATGATTTTGTAGCAGTAGAGTGCGCCCGCGCTTGCGTGATAAATCGTACCAGGCTTGTGCAATCAAGCCATCACGGGCAGTCTGCCAAGTTCGCTCCCCGCCGCAGCAGGAGCTATCAAAAGATAAACACGCCGGGACGTTATCGCTGCGCAGCATCTTGGCACGCTGCCAATAAATGAGCTGTGGATGAGAAGACCGAAACGGAGTGCGACATGCAAGCGATAACGCTGGCCATTTCTGCAGCAGCGACACAGAAACCTTGTTTTGAGCTGCCGCGGTGGCTTGTGGTTTGTACGGCAGAGGGACGCAGTTCCAAGTTGGAAATGTTTTGCTCTGTCGCTGCCGCTCGTCGCTGAGATCACTTAATCGCGTGCATGTGAGCGAGCTGGCCTTAACGCTTTTTTTTTCCAAATTCTCGAGTGCAAAAGTGGAGGGTGGGTTTATTATGTGAGTGAGTTGATTACGCGACAAATACAGTATCGTTTTTTCGCATCGTAAGTGCCGTCCCAAGCCGATTTCTGTATATCGAATTATCAATATATCGAACTATTTCGCGATCCCCTTCGAGTTCGATATATCCGGGTTTGACTGTATAAGGGGCAACAATAGGTCTTGATTTAATCTTCCCATCATAGTGTCTTTTTTGCAAACGTTTGTGTCCCTTCATATTCTGCAACAGGGACTTTGTAACAACTGCCACTAGGTGTTCAGGATATCCCGCTGATGGAAGCCTTGTTATCTGGTTATCGAAGCTCTGTTTCATCATGCGACATTAAGATCTTTGTAAAGCACACTTTAACACCTGCATCGTGATAGCTCGCTTAATAATCTTGGAGTGCGCAGAATCATAAGGCAATAAATCCTTACAAACTCTTCGCCGGTAGCACCAGCATACACCTTTTTGTGTTAACTTAAGATTAAGGTCTAAAAACTGCAAACAGCCATGCACAGGTATTTCCGACGTGAACTTTAAGCCCTCGCCGTAATCCTGAAAAATATCTAGTATTTGTGCCACGGTTTCCTTATACACCACGTCCTGTCTCTTCAAAATGACTAAAAAGCCATCAACATACCTAAAAACCTTCAGAACTATCCCAGAGTCAAAGGTTACAAACAATGACCAGTCAATACACGCAAGAAAAATGCTACATAATACTGGAGCAACACATGAACCAATACTGATACTCTTGCGCTGTAAATACAACCGGTCAGCGCCGGTCCTGTGTGTCTATTTGTGCCTATTTGTGAGTGTCGTTTTGTGTTATTAACCTTTCCTTTATGTGACTATGCACCAACTAGCCCAGCAATCAGTTTTAATTGAAAAAATATTTGTTTTTTCGGTGTTCCTTTTTTTTTTTTTCTTTGCTTCTTAATTGTTAGGTTTATGATCACACTTGTTTCCATGCGTATATGTGTATTTTTGTTTGCATTTAACAACAAAATGGTTCACAAGAGAGGTGCATCACATGTGTAGACCATTTACATAGAGTACACTGAGCGTTCCCATGTGAATTGAACCTGCAGACTACTGTTCGGATTCTGATTGGTTTGTAAAATGCACAGGGAGTTGCAAATTTGGCTGTATCTCTGGAACGGTTTTAGTTAGAAGCATAATTTATTTCCCAATCATTAACAAATCCCAATTTAACAAAAACAAATTTTTTCAAAAATAAGTTTTCAAAGTGGTCTCCTATATTAAGCATGCTCACTGTGTGTCCTCACTGATTTACCTCTATTCTCTTGGGTTTAAATAACCTATGCTAGGGTTTCTCAACAACAAGGAAATGTTCTGGTATGTGTGACCTCTCAAAATATCAGCTAAGTGCAAAGCTTTTTCAGCCCCATCGATCACCAGGTTTGATTACCTAGCTTTCTAAGATCAGATGCTTGAGCAGATTTTCAATCTTGAAAGAAAATCAGCTTGCACCCTTCACAAGAAGTACCGAACATAATCCACAAAACTGTAAGCCATGCTATGAGCAGGTACAGATGCACGAAGAATTGAAATTGAACTATTTTTCAGGCCTTCAAGATGCATTTCAACATGTAACGTAATAGTTCCTTTGGTAATCTGGCTTCATTGCACTTTACTGGTGTAGCTTTAAGAATGGCTACATCAGATTTGCAACAAAACACTATAAACAAAAATTTAGATAAGTGCGTCTAGTTTTCATAACTAAGAGAAGAGGCAATGTAGCCCACTTTTTATATTCTGAAGTAGTATTTTTCATTGTTTTTAGTTTTATAGCATGCCTTATTCAAATTTTCATGCTTCTTTTCTGCAAGTTCACAGGGTGCGATTTTTCTCTACACACCACATACAACATTTAGACAAAACATTTTGTATGTGCTCAAAAGACAACCTAAAATTTCAGTTCATTTTACAGCACAATTGGGCGAATATTTCCTTTACTAGTTTTTTTTTCTTTTTTTTTGTTTGAGTTCCCACTAAGTCGCCTGCCTTTTCCACGGTGCCAAAATAGCTAAAGGAGGTCTACTGTGAATAAATAAAACAATATGACCGCATGGGCAATGCCACATTTTGTCAAAACCTACTTTGAGCTTCTTTTTGAGTTTTTTGGCAGTCTTTGACTTGTGGTCTTCCCTCTTATGTTTGTGGAAGTGATGCAGGCTGGATGTGCCATGAAGAATGGCTGAAATAGAAAAAGAGGCAAAAAACAATGACCAGGCATATTGCATCAGTATAACATAATGTTCCTCAATAAACTTAAATGTATGAATTCTGCAGAGAGAAAAGACGAGACCACTTGATGAATTATGTGAGCAAAATGGAGGTAAGCAGTATGGGAAGAACAGTTCATAGATTAACAGCACTGCAAGGATTAAAAAGCGAAGTAGCTGCAGTTCCTTTTGCTTTCTATAGACGATTTTAGTTTCGATGCCTGGGCGCAGCCATTTTAGTTTGATGGTGGCGCCCCATATGAGCCAAATTGGGAAAGTCTGCTCAAGCTCCTCTTGACGCCATCTTGAGCTGTGCTGTGCGTGTTTATGCTGTGACGCGGCAATTTAAAAGTGCTGTTTCGTGATGGTCGTGAAAGCTACCTGACACCTTTGATGCTATTTTGTGTCTTGTCGGAGCACACCAGCAAACCGTATACCATCCGTTTGGCATGGCGGCAGCTGTTGGAAACAACGGTAGCGGCCAGGGCGACTGTGAAAAACTGCGCTCCTCTTCCGCAGGCCGAACTCGTCAGAGTTAACTGTGAGGATGTATCTGTTGTATCCTTCACAATACACATATTTTCAATTATATTTTATAATCGCAATGGTAACTGTACACACAAATACACAGTGAATAAACCATATACGGGCAGCTACCGAGCGTGGAATAGGTAGATACTACGAAAAATGCTGTCCAGTCATTGTCGTATTGATTCAACGTGAAGTGCGACCCATTTCATGTCGTGTATTTCCTCTCGGCAGTGCATATTTATATTCGATGTTGCGCTGATTTCATTTCGCATTAAAGGCAGGGCAGCGTTCACCGTGGTTACGCCGCTAACAGCTGCTATCGCGTGCCAAGCTTGGCGAATGCATGCGTGTCTGTGGTGCGCCGGCGACCAAGTGCAAAAAGCATACGATCGAGCTGTCCTGCTTCAAAAATGTATATTTTTAAGTTAAATCACGATCCAAGAACAGCACATAAAAGTATTATAGTGTCTAAAGTACTATCCGTCGACGTTTTTATGCAGCCTTGATGTAAATCCGGCAGCAAAGCAACATCGTATCCCCGTCCCGTCGTAGCAGCATCGCTTGCACGACGACGTCCAAAAACATGCGCTCTCAGCTGCACCATGAACGAAGACGACAAATTCGCAGCACATACAGCAGCGCTTACGAAAGCGGCGCCGCACACTGGCGCGGCAGGCGACGACACTCTTTCCGAGAGCTGCTCCCTAGTCATAGCTAGGCCTAATTGTTTCGCAGTCATAGCTAGGCCAAATTGTATTGGTCATATACGACGGCGCTTTGTGATTGCTCAGTGCTAGAGTGAATGGTCTCTCGTGGAACAGCCTTACTGCCGATCCCATTGTATCAGTAAAAGAAAGATGTAATTTCGGTGACGCCTTAGCGGCGGAGCCAGCGTGCAGACAATGAGCTGTGCTTTGTACCAGCGGCAGCTGACTGTCTTAAGAAACTTGTTTGTATTGCAATTATCAACAACACGCTATGGGTCAGAAATCCGCAAGAAAGATTTATTTTCTTCTGCTGTCGGCTTATTGTTTAAGGTGCTGGCGGAAGAGATTTACTGTATCGTTGGCGCAGAGGGCTTGTGGGAGGCACGGACTGCACGGCCTGCCCGGCGTACTACAGCAGAGGAAGTAAAATGGGCATCATATTCGTGAGTCCATCCTTGGTACTAAGTCTGTCTGGCTTACACAAACGTTCATAGGTGAATTAAATCAGGATGGACTGGAAAGCGGTGAAGAAACATATCACAGCCGCACTCGGAATGTCGTTGCATGCTTCCCGCATACGCTCTCGGCAATCATCTTGTGATTTCTTTGATAGTTTGTGCAGTCCATGAACACGCATTGCTGTCCTGATGACGTTAGCACTACAATGAGCGCTAATAAATGTATTGAAGTCTCTCAAACAACAATATACTGAGGTGCAAGGCCTCTCTGCTATGCATGAAGCGTACAAATGCACAGGCCACTCGGTGTTCGCGACAATACGCCAGCGCAATGAATCTGGTTAGAGAGTATTTTCCTCCTCTCCTGCTTGCTCTCGCTAAATTAGTCTATACCTAAGCAGACAGAGCCCTGTCCTCCTCATCCCAATGCAGTGGCACCATATCAATGCATATAGGTGCTGTGTCCCTATTTGCCGATATACTAATAAGAGTTGTCACAGATCATCAGCTTCTTGTTGCCAAATTTAAGCTTCGATTGAGGAGAACGCAGAAAACTAGAAGGCCGTTCAGGTATGATCTGGATCAAATTCCATCAGAATATGCTGTGGAAGTGAGGAATCGATTTCAAGAATTAGATCTAGAAGGCAGAGAGCCTGAAGAGATGTGGACTGATGTTCGTGATATAATACAAGAAGTTGCTACTAAGGTAGTTCCAAAGCAAAAGAAATGCAAGAAAGCAAACTGGTTATCTGAAGAGGCTTTGCAAATAGCTGAGGAAAGGAGGATGGCAAACGTTATGGGGTTAAGAGAAAGATACAAGGTTCTCAATGCGGATTTTCAGAAAATAGCAAGGAGAGATAAGAATACCTTCCTGAACATACAGTACCAAGCTGTTGAGGACAACAGCCAAATGAGGAACACAAGAGATCTGTATAAGACAATCAAAGCTATCAAAGGAAGCTTCTGTGCTAAGATGGGCGTGATAAAGGACAAACGAGGCAGGGACCTCACTGAAGCCTCAGAGATAAAGAAGAGGTGGCAGGAATATACAGAATAACTGTACAAGAAGGACCCGGATGTGCAAACCCAACATAAGACGGTTGTGATTACTGATCTCGAGCCGGGCATCCTAAAGAGTGAAGTTGAATGGGCCTTAGCCAGCCTTGCTAAGAACAAAGCTAGCGGAATTGATGGCATTCCAGCTGAGTTGCTTCAAAACCTCAACCATGATGCTGTTGACGTTCTGCATACATTATGTCAGCAAATTTGGACAACCCTGCAGTGTCCACAGGATTGGAGGAGGTCGCCCTGCCTATTTAACCTATATGCTGAGTGCACCATGAGGAAGGCCGATCTGGACGAGTCTTCACCTGGAGTGAAGACTACTGGAAAACGTATCAACAACCTTAGATATGTGGATGATACCACTTTAATGGCAGAAAGTGAAGTAGAACTCGAGACTTCTGATGCGCGTACAAGAAGAGAGTGAGAAGGTGGGGCTTAAACTAAGCATTAAAAAGACAAAGATCATGGCCTCTTGCCCTATCAAGTCCTGGAGCATCAAGGGACAAGAAGTGGAAGCTGTGACAGATTTTTTCTTCTTGGGCTCCAAGATTACCCCAGAAGGAGACTGCAGCCATGAAATTAGGAGACGCCTGCTTCTGGGAAAGAGAGCCATGGTTAGCCTTGACCGCCTAGTAAAGAGCAGAGACATTAGTCTGCCAACCAAGATCCGTATAAC
>JAJIZL010032940.1:0-18640 GCA_023969395.1 Amblyomma maculatum | reverse complement strand
GGGGGTGCTGCTATCGCCGAATGTGAATATCCGCCTTGGACAAGTGTCGTAGGAATGTACACAGAAAAAACATTTAGCACGTCTCAGGCAATCTTTTCTGAATAAAAGCCTGGGACATCGCAATACGTAACGAAATTTAAAACAGCAAGTAATTCAAAAGCGCCCACTACGTGCTCCACGTAGAAGCCTGGGCCAAGAAAAACAATTCAGCAAACTTTGACAGTGTACTATTGTTACTCAGAACGACGAAAGATTTCATTAAGAAACGCTAGAGTATGAAAGCTTCCAATTCAGCAGACCAGATAGAATTGGCCGAGATATCAAAGCTAATCAATAAGCGCAAGGTGGCCGATATAAGGAAGTATAACATGGATAAAATTGAGCATGCTGTAAAGAATGGGGGAAGCCTCAAAGCGGTAAAGAAGAAATTGGGCATAGGCAAAAACCAGATGTATGCGATAAGGGACAAGGCGGGCAACGTCATCACGAATATGGAGAAGATAGTCAAAGTAGCCGAGGAGTTCTATACAGACCTCTACAGTTGCCAAAGTAGTCAGGACCGTAATGAGATTGCCTTTAGGGAAAAACGGACGTTCCATCAGTGACGAAGGACGAGGTCAAGAAAGCATTAGAAACTATGAAAAGGGGGAAATCAGCTGGAGAAGATCAGATAACTACAGATTTGTTGAAGGACGGGGGGGATATTGTGCTAGAAAAACTGGCCACCCTCTATACGCAGTGCCTGGTGTCATCAACGGTACCGGAACCATGGAAGCATGCAAACATTATCCTCATTCATAAGAAAGGGGACTCTAAGGACCTTAAAAATTACAGACCAATCAGCTTACTGTCTGTTACGTATAAGGTATTTACTAAGGTAATCGCTAATAGAATCAGGACAACCTTAGACTGCAATCAATCAAAGGATCAAGCAGGTTTTCGGAAACGGTACTCTCCTATCGATCATATTTATACCATCAACCAGGTGATAGAAAAATGCTCAGAATATAACCAGCCCTTATACATAGCATTGATTATGAAAAAGCATTTGACTCAGTAGAAACCTCGGCGGTGATGCAGGCATTGCGAAATCAGGGGGTAGACGAGCCGTACGTGAAAGTGCTGGAAGATATATATAGTGGCTGCACAGCAACCATAGTTCTGCATAAAGAAAGTAACAAAATTCCCATAAAGAAAGGTGTTAGGCAAGGAGACACAATCTCCCCAGTACTATTCACAGCTTGCTTAGAGGAAGTATTCAGAGACTTGGAATGGGAGCAGTTAGGGATAAGGGTAGATGGAGAATACCTCAGTAATCTGCGATTTGCTGATGACATTGCCTTGCTAAGCAACTCGGGGGATGAACTGCAAATAATGATTGATGACCTATACAGGAAAAGTAGAAAGGTAGGCTTGAAAATCAATATGCAGAAGACTAAGTAAGGTAATGTTCAACAGCCTCGGAAAGGAACAGCAGTTTGCATTAGGTTGCGAAGTACTGGAAGTAGTAAGCGAATATGTCTACTTAAGACAGGTAGTAACCACAAATCCAGACCATGAAAGGGAAATAACAAGAAGAATAAGATTGGGATGGAGCGCATTTGGCAAGCACTCGCAGATTATGACTAGCAGCTTACCGGTATCGCTCAAAAGGAAAGTATACAACAGGTGCATCATATCTGTACTCACCTATGGGGCTGAAACGTGGAGGCTAACCAAGAGGGTTCTTACTTAAGTTGAGGACAACTCAGAGGGCTATGGAACGAAAAATGGTATGGGTAACATTAAGAGATAGGAAGCGTGAGAGAAATAACTCAAGTTACCGACACTCTAGCGGAAATTAAGAAGAAGAAATGGACATGGGCAGGACATGTAGTGCGAAGAGAGGATAACCGATGGTCGCTTAGGGTAACAAACTGGATTCCAAGTGAAGGAAAGCGTACCAGGGGGCGGCAGAAAGTTAGGTCGGTGGATGAGGTTAAGAAGTTTGCAGGGTTCAAGTGGATGCAGCTAGCACAGAACCGGGTTGTGGAGAAATATGGGAGAGGCCTTCGTCCTGCAGTGGGTATAGTCGGACTGATGATGACGATTGTTACTCAACATTCAATAGTCACAACCGTTGACCAGCTTAAGGGCAAGTGTTTTAAAATCTTCACTAAGTGTGTCGTGTGCCTTCGCAAAGCAGAACATATTTAAATTATCGTTATAAATGTGCGTACCAAGTCCAACTCCACCCCTTCGCCACATTTATGCATTGATAGAGCTCTGCATTACTTCAGATCGGAAAAGGCTGTCGTGTATTCATACATGTCGCTTCTTCCTCTGCATTTTCTCGTTGATGTAGTCACACAAACTGGACTGCCTATACAGCTGGGGTGTAAGGTAGTTCTCGGTCGGTTTAATTGGCAAACCACACACCGTATCAGATCCCATCACCAGTGCATTCGGCCAGCTCCTGTGATTGCAAGCGCCACCTGTAAGTTGATTTTTTTTTTTTTTTTTTTTTTTGCTACACAACCACTATCCGGAGCAAAGTACTTTTATAGGCAGTGTTTTTAGGAGTATAATACAAATGAAGTGCCTCAAGGAAAAGTGCTTGTCGTATTTGTATAGAATTTTCACTCTTGCAGACGATAAAGGGAGCGTAAGCATATGCATTGATTGCAGACGGTACATCCGCTCGCAGACCCCTATATTTTAGAGGCCCTCCATCTCGGCGCAGACGAGTGTGAGAACCGCCACAAATTTCTTGCGAGTCTATTATGGGTGACCGCACAAAGGCACCTTGAATGCTGTGTTTTTAAGCTGCCAAGTAAGTCCCATTACTTCGCAATACAGTGGTGACGGATTATTTTGTGTGGACTATCTTAAGATATATAAAAGGAAAATTCCATTTCAGAGGAATTTTCGCTCAGTGCAAGATATTGACAGGAGTTTCTTGGTTAATATTTTGCCACCAGCTACGGGTCTAATTTCGAATAATGACCAATTCTGTCAACGGTTTAGAGAAATGCTGTCCACTGCTGAAATAACGGAGGAATGCATATCTGAAGAGGAAGAGCACTACCGGTTTGAACATTTGTCTGATGCCTTGTCTCCCATGGATCTGCACAGAAGATGCTCAGCAAAGAGAAGGCACAGTACAACAGATGAAAACGTTACTTCCAAAAAGAACGCTCCTTTCAATACACCCACTGCCAACAAGAATGGTTGCGAAACGTTAAAATGATAAGTGCGTAAACTGCATCAAATGGCTCAAAAAATTTGAAACAAGCCTACGATTCTGTCTTGCCTTATCAGGAGCGTCACCGCCTCTTGACCCTGTTGCCAATGAATCTTGGACTTAGAAAGATCCAAGCAAGCTTTCCAAAATTGGCCAAGTACATGCTTTACAAGCCTTGAAGGTGGCGGGAGAAGCACGGGGTGTGGTGCGTTCCTGACCCGTACGAAATACACCGATTGAGCCCTGGCGAAGTGCAGGCTGCTGAGGACCACTATACAAAAGATGAGTATGGCTGTTCTCGACAGCGCCCGAACAAAAAAGACGTTATATGTGCTCTTGTAGACGGAAGTAAAGAACACATTCCCAAATGGTTTATGACACGTACAGTCCAAGAAGCATACCGCATATTCAAAGAAGCTAACCCTGATAACACCATGGGGCTTTCGAAGTTTTATTCCCTTCGGCCGTGGTGGGTTTTGCTTTCGCCTCAGCAAGAAGTCTGCTTGTGCGTTTACTGTGCGAATGCCTCTCTTTGCCATTCTGCACTGCAAAGAATAATGGGGGATGCCTACACACTTGATGAATTGGAAGCCTTATGTCTATGCAGCTCACCGTCGGAGAAATGTTGGTTGGGTGATTGCGAGATGTGTCCGAAAAAAGACTGCTTAAATTTAACAACACTAGGAGTACCTGAAGAAATCGGAATTACGTACGCTGTAAAAAAAAACGGCCTCTTGAAAAAGATAGCACAGAAGAGTGCATTTGTGCAAGAGCTTTCTACGTTGATTAGCTATTCGATTCCACATGAATACATCAAGAAGACTCAAGCTCGACCTATACATGACTCAAAGCAATGTGAAAAGCCGGGGTAAGTCATGTTGCACTTCGACTTTGCAGAGAACTGGGCTGCAGTAGTACCCAACGAGGTACAATCATACCACTGGCACAAAAAGCAAGTAAGTCAAACCCAGTTATATCGAACCCGGATATATCGAATTTTGGTTATATCGAATTCACGGAATTCGATATAACCAATATAACCCCCCCCCCCCAAGTTATTTCAAAACAAATATCAACTGTACGAATTCTGGAAAAAGGATTATATCTCCATAATGTGGTTGTTCTCTGCCACAGGACATGGTAAAAACACCTGCGACTGCGTTGGCGGATTAGTGAAATACCAGGCGTCTCTAATGAACCTTAGAGCAGACAGCACCACTGTGATAACATCTGCATCTGAAATAGTCTCAACTTATCCGGAAGTCTGAATAACGTGTGATGATCCTTGCACCTGTAGACGAATTTCAGCAATTTCGTGAGCACAGAAAAAAATGAGTGGAAAAACTTGCCACCTGTGACGGGAATATATGCTTTTAAAGCGAAGATTTTAAAACCCTTGTCCTTAAGCTGGTCAACGGTTGTGACTATTGAATGTTGAGTAACAATAGTACACTCAAAATTTGCTCAATTGTTTTTCTTTGGCCCAGGCTTCTACGTGGAGCACGTAGTGGGCACTTTTGAATTACTTGCCGTTTTAAATTTCGTTACGTATTGCGATGAGATTGCCTGAGACGTACTAACGTTTTTTTCTGTGTGCATTCCTACGACACTTGTCCAAGACTGATACACTCGGCGGTAGCAGCACCCCCCCTCTCCCATTGTGTTCAACTCAAAGATAAATGTTGGCCTATGATAAAATATTGCCGCATACAGAGAAAAAATATCTGCCATAGCATCTGAAGCAAAATTTAAAGCAGGCGACGGCGTAGTATCTGCCTAGCGACCGTCATTTGGGTTCTTTTTCTGACTCTTGAAAAGTGACAAGTTTGAGCTAGCATACCTTGATTAGAAACAATATAATGCAACATGTTTTTCTATATTCTTGCCGGCATATTTCCTAAGCATTTCCTGTAAAACTTTGAGAAAAATCGGCGATGGGGTTTTTTTCTATATAATTTTTGAAAGAAGTCCTTTAGTTAAAAATTCAATATTTGGCATTGTATTTGTTATGCTTGCCTTCACTCGCTAGCAATGAAAATCAGTACAATTGTTTATTACTACGTACCTAATAACTGCGTAGATTTAAAAATTCCAAAATTTAGCTGTTTTTTTCAATTTTTTTACAGAAAACACTAACTTACTCCAAACGGCGGAAACAACCCTACATTACTCCTTACCACCTGTACATTCAACTCATAAATTTATATTCCTAGTTGCTTGCATAAATCCACTCAGACGTCGTTGCAAAATCCAGACATAGCGCTATGCACGAAAATGCCGCCTGCGCCGTGACATCGTTCATATTTTTTTCTCCAGATGTATTACCGTCGGGACAAAAATAATTTTACTATTGATATATTCAATATCATGCGCAAAGCATGCGTAAAAACGAAGGAAAACAAAAATACAAAATAATTGGGCAGTTTGATCTCTCGTAGAATCGCCCCTCATCATATACAACAAAAACCCGCTTAAAATTTAACAACAGCACAACACTTCAGCTATTACTACTTAGAGCAGTAGCCAATGAAAATATTTGAAAGTATGGCTGCGACTTTACACAGAAGGAACTTCATGGTTCATGATTCTTTGTCCTGCCACATGATCTGAAAGCCTGCGCAAAGTGCATGAACAGCACTTGGAAGACCGCGAGGAGCGCGTGTAAAGGGTTTGCACAAAAAAAGGCCGTTTGTGTTTTGTTAGTGTTGTTCTCAATACTCTCGTTTTTCAGTCCGCTCACTTTTGAGGACAGTTTTTTTTTTTTTTTTTTTCCTTAGCCTCAGCTTTTGGGTGTCAACTTAGATTCGAGTAGATACCGCAACTAATGGGAACCATCAACGCAAGACCCGCCGGGGTGGCGCAGTGGTTACGGCGTTCGACTACTGTTCCCAAGGACACGGGATCGAATCCCGGCCTCGACGGCAGCTTTTCGATGGAGGCGAAAAGCAAGGCGCCTGTGTGCTGTACGATGTCAGTGCACGTTAAAGAACCCCAGGTGGTCGAAATTTCCAGAGTCCTCCACTACGGCATCTCTCATAGCCTAAGGCGCTTTGGGACGTTAAACCCCACGAACCAAACCAAACCACCAATGCAAGAGTACACCAAAAACACTGGAAGGATGCTGAAGTCTCAAACTGCATTTGCGTTGTCGAGAGGTATATAGAGGTATATATAGTAATGTTCCTCCAGGACCCTCCCACGCACACACACACTTTCGACCCCTACCCCGCCACTTAGTACAGCAAAGTACCTTGGGCCCCTGTTTAAAATGAATCAAAAAATCAGAACATATTAAGGAAGCAAGGAAGTTATTGCATTCCATTCCTCACACATAGAGGTGCGCGAGTGCTATTACCTGACAGTTTTTGTTGGTGGACTCAGACTTTATAAGGATCACAAGCTTATGTACACTCAGTTTTGTATGAGCATAGCTGAAAAGCTCAGAAAAGAATTTATTTCCTAAATTTATGACGAATAAGCCTAAATTCCGACTATTCCCCATAACAGCAGAGCACTTTGAAACTTCATTTTCTTGTGTCTCATGACCACTGAGAACATCATGCCATTGCACATGTAGTGTAGAGGCTGACACAAATAAATACCCAACCTTTTTATTATGACATGAACACAAGTCACAAGACATGAATGTTCAGAATTATAAAAACTATGACTAACACACAATATCAACCGCTCATAGGAAGTTTCTCCACATAAATTAGTCACTGCTTACGTCTAGATAGTAGAGATGTAATGAAATGACAACACTTGCAATTTTTAAACGATCAGAGCATAAAGCCATACCTTCACTGTGATCAGGTGCTTCGCTGGATTCTTCTTTGTTGGATGGAGTCAAAAAATTGAAAACAGCATGTTTATCAACTGCGACAGTCGCCAGACCAATTTTTCCACAGCTGCAAGAAAAAGTATTCACCAAAGATGCAAAAATTAGTTGACTGCAGTTGACAGCACTTAACAGTAAACTTTAATCATAATAATACATAAAGTTCCCCTCAGAAATAAAAAATAAAAATTACTGACGTGAAGTGATTAATATACAGGTGATAAGCTTGACATTGGAATTACACTGAATAAAGCAGAAAGCAAAGTAACAGTGCTCTGCTGCCTATTTATTAGATATTTAAACAAATGTTCCAAGTACACGTGTTCTGAAATGGATGTTTCTTTCAACACAGAACACCAGCAAAACAGCCTCAAGCACGCTTTAACATATCTTGGTGTGTTACAGTGAAGTAAGTGCTACTAACACTATGCATTTATTTCGACCCTCCACTATACAGGGTGTCCAAGCAGATTTTAGCCAAGGGTTAAAAAATGAAACATTTGAGGTAGGCCAGAGAAACCACCTGTATACAGCTGCCAGCCATCTGGCACACCACAGAAAATTTGTTATTTTGCAATTAGCTAATTAGTAATTAAGATATTTTTTTCTTATTTACTAACTATTGCCTTTAGACAATAAATTGATTTGCAGGGTTGGAAAGCACCTTCCAAAACCCCCATTCCATTTATTTCCGATAAAGAAAGCTTCATGTGTATCGTTTTCCAAGCTCTAGAGAAAGCCCGCAAAATATATAAAATATCATGTGAGTGGCGCATTCGTGCACCATGATTGTGCTGCTCTCAACCTGGGTTTCAGTGAACGAAATCAACTGCGGCCGTGGCTCCACAGCCCCGTTGCAGCGGCAGGCTGATATGTCTGCGGTGGTATCTTCATCCACCTCAGGCAGTCGGCACACGTGACGGTGCAAGTCGCAGTGAGCTCACCACACTGGCTGCAACCATCGCCAACATATCAGCATACCGCTGGGACTAGGGTGTCCAGTCACGGCCGCAGCTAATTTCATTCACTCAAACCACGATTGAAAGCAGCACAATCGTGGCGCACGAATGCGTTAGTCATGTGATATTTTTTTTGTATTTTGCGGGCTTTCTTTAGTGCTTCGAAAAACAATACACGTGAGGCTTTCTTTATCGGAAATAAATGGAATGGGGGTTTCAGAAGGTGCTCTCCAGCATAGCCCATTACATTTACTGTCTAAAGGAAATACTTAGTAAATTAGAAAACTAATTAACTAATAAGAATTAACTAAGAAAACTAAGAAGAAATTAGAAAAGAAAACTAACTTATTTACCAATTAGTTAATTGTAAAACAAAAAATTGCCTGTGGTGCGCCAGATGACTGGCAGCTGTATAAAAGTGGTTTCTCTAGCCTATCTCAAATGTCTTGTCTTTTAACCCTTCGCTAAAATTAGCTTGGACACCCTGTATATATCAAGAACTGGCTTGCATCAGCCAGTTGACGCATGTGACATGTCAGATGATTCATTCACACACACACAGCCTTTGTGCTGGAGTCCCCCCCTTAGTCCTCCACACAACGTGCACTGAGCTCACACTCGAGCCCACCACGACAATGCGGATCACACTCGCGCACCAACACACACCCACATGCCCGACATGCCGTCTCTCCCAGTCAGTGTTGCCAGCCTTCCTCTGTCTCCAGCCACCCCTCTGTGTCCCTGATGGTGCCACATGCACTGGCCCTTATAGATGAATACAAGTTGCAATGAGCGCGCTGTGCTTTGAAGGTGGGATAAAGAGGACCAACCTTCAGGGACTAAAATGAGAGGAGCTTTATCTATCAGTTGTAACCAAAAGAAGAAAATATAGTCGTGTCTGATGGCTTGGTTTCCGCTGGCAAAAACACCAGATATAGGCCTACCGCTGCAATAGCACTGTTGGCTTGCAGCGCCAGCTGATTTCATTTTCTCACACCATGGTTGAGAGTCACGGCGTGCAAATGTGCTAGTCACTTCGTTTCTTTTGTATTTCACCAACTCTCTTTGATGCTGGGAATAAAGATACATGTAAAGACTTCCTTATCACAAATACCATATATTTCCAATTACAGTAGAATCTCGATGATACGAATTCCAAGGGAGCACGCAAAATATTCGTATCATCCCGAATTCGTATGATCCAAAACAAGTCAACTTTCACATGGGAACGAATTGAAAATGAACTAAACTTTATTATGGCGAACTACTTGCGGCCGAAAAAGTCCGTAATGCTTGTCTGCACTTTTTTGCTATTGATGGCATAGACAAGCTCCGCCTGAAAGGCATAAAACCGTGCCGTGGTTTCGTCGCTCACGCTGCCGGCACTTACGGTGCGGCGCATAACGTCCAAAGCGTGAAGAGTATCTGCTGTTGACGGCGGCTGATCACACTCGTCGTCAGCGTCACCATCGCTGTCAGGCTCATTTTCGCAATCATTCGCTTCCTTGACCAAGTCTTCAATAGAGTCGCGACGTTGTCGTCCGTGGTAACAAAGTCCCGAGCCGAAGCTTCAGTTTCCAGATTGTCCCAGCCATCAATTGTGAGGTCTTCATCTGGCTCTTGACAATCTCCTGCCGAAGCTGCATCAAGTCCGATGGCAAATCCGCACTTTCTAAAACAGTTCGAGATTGTGTCTGAAGTTACACTATCCCACGACATGGCTAGAAAGTGCAAAGCATCTAAGAGACTGATCCGCAAGTTGGCTTTTTTACGGTCAATTTTCGCCAGCAGACGCCTCACTAAAGTCCTTTGAAATGATGTTTCACATTTCTAATTATCCCAGCGTCCAAGTGGCTGAAGATGGCTGGTAGTGTTCGCAGGCAGGAACCTGACTTTCATGTTATTGAATGTCATTTCCTTTGGGTGGGCAGAGCACTAGTCCACAGAAAGCAAAATTTTCCGGTTTCTTGACGCCATTTTCCGATCAAGGCTTGTCAAGAACTCGCGGAAAAAATCTCCAGTCATCCACGCCTTTCGGTTACCTTTGTAAAAGACAGGCAAACGCTCTGCCGATCGGAAACACCTCGGTTTCTTCGATTTATCGATGACGGTAAGCTGGAGTTTCTCGGATCCATCCGAGTTGCAGCAAAAGAGTACTGTTACTTTCTCCTTGCTTTTCTGGCCGCCCTGGCATGCCTGGCCTTTTACGCACAAACTTCTTTCCGGTTGAAGGTTGAAAAAGAGGCCCGCCTCCTCGGCATTAAATATGTCGCGTGGCGCGTACTTCGAAATCAGCGCCGGCAGCGTGTTCAGCCACTCATCTACAGCTGACTGGTCCACTTTCTTGCCTTCACCTGAGACGACCCGGTAGACAAGTCCGTGCCGCTCCTTAAACCGGTGCAGCCACCCCCCAGACGCTTGGAAATTCTGAATTCCAAGCGAAACCGCGACGGTGTCGGCTTTTTCAAGTAGCACCTTGCCGTCCACGTTGACGCCGGCCGCTGTCACTTCGCGGAACCAAGTCAGCAGAACCTCTTCCAGCTTGACATGGGTCGCTGTTTTAGCCTGCTTCACGTTCGCACCGAAGTGCTGCACATTCTTCAAGATGGCATCTCGCTGCCCAACAATGGTGCAGAGCGTCAACGGCGCCAACCCTACCTCTTTTGCTAAGTCGACACGCTTCTTCTTAGGGTTTTCGTCAACCCTCTTCAGCACTTCAAGCTTTTCCTTAAAAGAAAGGGCTTTACGCTTCCGCGACATTCCGGCAGCAGCGAACGCTTGCGTCTTTCTAACGCTTGGGCACTTCACGTCCCAGCGAACGACAGAAAGAAGCGGAGAACGGAGAACTACCAAGGTGAGCTACTGCAGGGGCAGCCAGTGTCACAGGCCTCCTGGAAACAGCCGGCGAGACAACTTTTCGATAGACCAATGAGCTGCCAGTGAATGAGTGACGTACACGACTGGGCATGTGCCTTGACTTGGCCGTCCTTGTCTAGTGCTCGTCGGTTTGCTACGAAAGGGAGGTGGGGGTAGGGTGGCTAGTGGGGTGAGGGGAGTTGGAGAGGTGAGGCAGTGGCCGCGGTGGGTACCCTCTCCCCCTGTGAGCTCTTGTGCTGAGCTGCTCGGTGGCTTTGTGCGTTTGTACAACGTTCGTTCGTATCATTCGCGGCGGCCGTGTCGGTTATGTTACCCTCTTGAGGCCAGCCGCGCTGGCCCGCTCGCATGCGCGACTGGTTTGCACGATCGTATCAACTGTGGCGGGTTCAGAAATTCTTCGTATCACCCCGAATCTTAACGTATTCTATACAATGTAGTCCGTTCAAAGAATTCTTAAAATTCATATCATCCCGAAATTCGTACCAGCCGTAATCATATCATCGAGATTCTACTGTATAACTCACTTTTACGCAAAATTATCTTTTGAAGTTTAGGGGTCGACTTATAACAGGAGTTGACCTATGTGCAGAGTCGTAAATTCAACCTGCATGCGAGGTCAAAAGTAGCTTGGATCGAGCTGTGGATAATAACACATGCGTTCAAGCATAATTCTGCAATAGCTGTAGGAAATCATATGAAAGCGGGCTGCTTAAAAAATAAAAATTTATCAAAAGATATGCCCAAATTTTTGCTTTTGTATGAAAGAAATGCTTTGTAGACGAACTGCAGGCATTCCACATAAAAACTGGAAATGCTGTTGTGCCTCAGATCCAATCTAATTCAATTCCAAGACACGTACCAGTCACATGCTTTAGAAGTGTCGTTGCGTTTGTTTTTTTTGCCCCTAGTCGCCATTTTTGCGTTGCGCTAATGGTTTCGCTTCACAGGTGCCTGATCATTGGCCGTTATTGGTGTGCAGGATTTGAGTGCCCGACAGACCCCAACATGCCCAGTGCAGCTTTTAAACGGCAAGTGATCCGCTGCACAAAAATGTCATAGCAGGGTGGAAGTTTGAAATGTTGGAAAAGTGTGCAAGGGAATGAAGGAAGTAAGGTAAGACATTTGCACGAGCTGCTACTTGCTGTTTCTTTCGTGGATTGAAGTCCGGACGATACCCTGCCATTGAAGATGTGGTTCGAGACTGGGTTCATGACTAAACAAGCAAGAGCCCGAGTGTTTGCTACAGTGACATCGAAGCATAGGCATGTGCTGTCACGCAGGAGATGTGCGTTTTTCATGCGCGGCATCTCATCACCACTTCCAATGGCCAGCAACAGCAGTGGCTCAGATGACTGCGATTGCGTCATTCTTGTGAGCAAAGACAAACCATTAAGAGCAGCTGCGTGTACGAATAACATCTTTGAATGACCCAGCCTTCTGAAGAACTTATTGGCGAGCTATGGCTGTTGCAGTATGATTTAATGTCAACCTAAATTCGGGGTTAAGCTTTTTGCTTTGCTAAGAAGGTTTCATGAGTTGGGAGGTCGACTTATATAATCTGTAATGGAGTGGGTATTTCTGAAAGTGCTCTTCAAATTTGCAACTCGAATTTACTGTTTTAAGTCAATATTTAGCAATTTAGGCAATTAAGCTTAACTTAGCTTAACTTATTAGGAGCAAAAAAAAAAAATTACATGTGCACAAGATGGCTATGGCTACGAGTGTGTGTATGTGCGTGCATGCAACCCCTTACCCATGCTTGCACGCGCACACGCACAAAATACACACACATATGCCTGTATATGTTACACAGACTGACTGTACAAAGATTTTTGGATCTCTACACACGTGCAAGATAAGTGTCACCAAGTGTGTGCATAGTCTCCTCAATAACTCAGACAACTAGGAACTTCACTGTACTATGACATCGCCACACTCCCATTCACATCCTAGCTCTCCTTTTACTTCCCTTTCCCCCTTCCCCAAAGTGACTTAGCAGGCCAGGGTCTCTTTAATGCCGGCCAACCTCTCCACATTTCCTTTCATTAAATACTTTCTCTCTCTCTCTCTGCAGAGCTTGTTTTAGGCCCATATTTGTTTTTGAGCAAACAACAACAGAAAAACATACTTGGGATAAGGATTGGGCACATTGAATCGTCTGCACAAAAGGTCAACTGGATGCCATTCAAACTCGTCATGTGTCAGCCTTCCAAACATGCCCAACTGTGCTGCCTTGGCTGCATCTGGAGTTTCTTCCTGTGTGAAACCAAGAGATGAAAAATGTAAGAAAGAAGCACATGGGCCACAGCAATTGTGCTTTGTGTTATCTAATGAAAAGTTATCTGTCCCACATAGCAATAGAAAGATAGCAGACAGAATGATGTTCTTGTAAGTCTGGCTTTAATTAAACCATAGTGAATTGCAAGAATGTAAAAATATTCGCTATTGTATGAATGGTGGCATTTATGCATACCTTCATAATGGCAGTAGTGGAAGCTGTGTGCACTTACATTCATGCTTTGCAAACGCCATGTACTGAATTTTGCTCAGCTCAAGGGAAGATTTGAAGAGGAGGTTGGGATGGCCGCCTCTGACATGAAAAAAAAAGTTCACATCTGAAGATCATGCTGAATCATATGTTGAAGGCAAAAGTCTAAAGAACACATGGTTAAAATTGGATCACCTCCTGACCCTCGTTTGCGCTTTCAAGAACAACCAATAAATCTTCCCTTGGCTGAGCTGCTTCTTGAAGCTTCTTTAGGCAAAGATCAGCAATGGAGATAAAAGAAAAAAAAAGCGCACCGCCTTATCAACAGGAATGTCAATGGTGTCATCATCCTTGAGCGTCCTTGTAGAAACAAACCGGGATTCTAAGCCCTGGTTTGGCTGACAGATTGCTGCTGCCCTTTGAAACTCTTTACGTTCCTTCTCTTTCTCCCACTCTGTCATGTTGAGGGGCTGCATGGCCGGAAATACCTCTGAAAAAAAAAAAAAATATTGAGATGATAAATTTGCATTTCTTGTTAGCAGATGCAATACCCACTCAATCATTCTCGCAGCTATACCTATGAGTCGCAAAAATATAAATTAACTAATTCAACAACAATGATAATCTTCTTCATTGCTTTTTCAAAGCTGGTACATATATAACACATTACATTAAAACAGAAAACTGGTCAAGTTGGTAAGAATCCATATTTAGCTGTGCTCTGTTCCTTGTTTTTCCACAATGCCAGCAAGCTTAATACTGACTGCCAAGAAATTGACTACTTTTTCAATAGAATGAAAAAGAAAGCACAAGAATCTGAATAAAGGGAAATGATTTTGTTCAGAAATGCCTACTTTAGTAGCAGTGGTAAAACATTCATTACAACATCCAAACATTTGGTTGCTCCTGTTTATGAGTGGGGACCGTCGACTCGACGTCACAACAAAGCTATAAAACCAGGCTTTATCTAGGGCATGCAGACAAAGCAATGAGAAAAGAAGTGAGCCTTTCGGTTACATAAAACATGGACACATCAAATTGAAACAACTCATCCTGACAAATAATGCAGACCATGGCAAAGCACTGAAATGATACAAAAAAAGTTTTTTTCTGACACTAATGATGGCACAGAAGCACAGCGGTCATTTGATGCAACGGTGAAGGGCCACAGAAATAGTCATTAAAGAGCAAGGAACACCACATTGCTGTTAGTTATCGAACCACCCATTACTCTCCCACAAAAATTTTAATTAAGTGTACCACCCAAGGTCTCGATAATTAAAAACAATCCTCTACCTCCTTGTTCTGAAATTGTACCTCAGAGAGCCATAAAAAAAAAAAAAAAGAAGGTTGCAAGCTAGCTCTGCCGCTAGTATGTCACCCCTGCACTAACTGATGGCACGCTGGTGGTGCTCACTCACTTTGTTTTCCAGTGTTTGCTATACACCTGCTACATTCCCGTGTCAGCATGTTTTGCAATCTTAGGTAGTGTCAGGTAATTTGAATTTCAGCAGCGAATTTTGCAAATGTCGGTCAAGGTGGGTTTCAAGCCTTACAATAATAACAATAATAATTGGTTTACATGAAAAGAAAGGTGAAGTACTGTATTTTCCGGTGTATAAGACGCGCTGTTTTCAACAAACTTTTGGGGAGTGTATTCTATACAACAATATGACTTGTGTGCATTTTGTTTTTCTTCATTTTGAGCAATGTTCATAGATGAACTTTATTGTGAAACGGGAACTATAGCAACACCTGCGATTACAGTATATTTACAGTCGTTATAGTGTTCTTGAATTGTACAGCCTTCTCACTGGCAGAATGCCAAAAGGCAGCGACGTCCATGCTCTTCGCACTTTCCACGCTGCCAATACAAGCCAGATACAGTCTACTTTTTTTTTTTTTTTTAAATTATGACTCACAACATTGTTTGGTGGCTATTGCACGTGTGCTTTCTCCTTCCTGCATGTGCTTTGCCTCGTGCGTCAGAGCGCCCTAAACGGTGACGATCAGCGCAGTGATTTGAGCGCAAAGAGGACGCCTGAACACTGTTGCGAGAAATCGGCGACCGCGTACCAAGATGAAGCCTTCAAAGCGTTTGAGTAATAATAAAGTATTTTTGATCTAACTAAGAGAGTTTTCTCGCGCATAAGTGTTGCCTCCTTTTTTTTCTTTTTTATTCACACGTGCACATAACAAATTTTCTTTCAGGCACATATAGCACGCTAAGGTCGAGCAAGCATATATTGTCAAGTCCTACTGCCTTACACTGAATAAATTTAGGTGCATCGTAAACAAAGGTGCGTCATATACCAATTTTTTTGTTGAATACCTCTAAATATGAGGGGTGCGTCTTTTAAACTGGAAAATACGGTATATGCTGTTTGAAAACCTGGCGCTGAATCCTGATGACGGCGAAAGTGACTTGTTGGCAGGCCTACCGGATTCATTGCTGCACTGTGGTTTACATTCAGGAAAACAATATTGTATTTCTTTAAAAAGCAAACACTTAAAAGATTTTCCTGCCTCAACCACTCTTTCGTTTGAGGTGAAACTGTACACGGAGCTTGCACATCATGGTAACTGTCTGCTAGCAAGTTTGGCTATGGCACTCACTTGTTTTGACCATGCATGACACAAACGTATTATTGTTACACCGAAATCAAATCACCAAAAAATTACCAACACCAGGCTGCTATTAAAGAGAGGTGGTGGGGCCATCTGTTATTCACAAAATAAAGCACCAGGTTGCAAAAGGCACTGAGGCAAGCATTGCATGGTTTGTGAGTCTCCTGCAGAACACAGATGGCCCACCCACTGCACTTCAGTGGAGTATTGGTGTTTGCAGTTTTCGGTTTCTTGATCTCAGCACAGACAAGGATGCATGTTTAAACCAAGTAACTACCATTGTCAAACTTACTACAAGACAAAAGTTACCACAATGCGCAAGCTCCATGCCGTTTAATTGCAAATAAGCAAGAGGTTGAGACGGGGAATTTTTTTAGCCTTCACAATAAAAATGCATAACACTGTATTAATGTTTGCAGTGGGAAGAAACAACGCTGCCAGGGCTTTCAGCTTCAGCTGTAGCTTCGTTATATTGATGCCTGACTGCTTCATGAACTCAGGGTTGTAGCAGTGGTTGTGAAGCAAGAAATGCAGACCACAGAGCCTGATACACTGCAGCCTGATACACTGGAGTCAGACAGCTTGCTCACGCAAACCTTTTTTTTGCAGACCATGCCAAAGTGTAACACCTGGACAGTCCCTAGGTTAGCACCCAACAAAACAATATTGCCAATCTATTCCAATCATACATGCAACTGAGTTTACTCTGTTCCTGAAGTGCTGTACTCAATGGCAGCACAGGGGAGATGACAAGCAGTATGGGCAGATGAAAGCATTGCAAATCCGAAATGCAGTGGTCATTTTGACTCTGCACATAGCAACTGTGTAAACATGCATCTTGAGAGCCATTGCTTGAACAAACGTCTTTATTCCAGGACATCCTGGCACTCAGTGCACGACTTTCGGAACAAAGATGAACAGGTGAAAGGAGTGAAAGTTCACACACCGCGTTCACAACAATCCTCCCAGAAAGAAAACGGCCACAAGGCCACAATATACATGCGAGAGGGATGGTGGACGTAAAACTTCATGCACGAGATGAGAACAACCTTTTCTGAGTGTTGATGATTATTGGCAACAGTTTGCAAAGGGACAATGCGGCAGGTCATGCGAGATGTTTGTTGAAGTACAATGTAAGGCTCAATGATGCAGTGAAAAAAACGTCTTGCATAAGACAGGAGTGTGGAACGATGTGCGGGTGACAACTTCATCAATGGGGTAAAAAGAGACCGTGAAGTGGAACTGGTCGATTGCTTGCGTTTTTGCTGCATGACTTCAGTGTTGATGCAGGAAAGTCGATAACGATGGGGCAAACTGTTTGCGCAGAGCCATAGACGAAGAGGTGGAAGCAGAAAAGATAGTGGTATCGAACACTAAGGAGGGTTGACAGCCACGAACTAGGAAGAAACGGCTGTACTCAGTAGTACGCTAAACTTCGGAATCACAGTATAGGCAAAGGTAACGAGATGAAAAATTTGTTGTCCCATTTCTTAAGATAGAACCAGAGGTAACAAAATGAATACTGTTGTCCCAGTTCTTAAGATCAGAACTGATGTACACACGTATCACGTTGGACAATGTAAAGTGAAAATGCTTGATGAGGCCATTGGTTTGAGGATGACAGCTAAAGGATGTCTTGAGGACGGTGTTAATGGCAAGGAGTAGCTCCTTAAGGACTTGGAGAAAAAAATATCTTCCCATGGTCGCTAACTAGGACACGGAGAGCACCATGACATGAGACTATTGCACGCAGGAGAAGTCGATGACTTAAGAATTGACACCAGAGCGAAGGCGGACTTACTTTCTTTCCTAGCTTAAACAAGAAAGGTTTCTGAAAATAACAAAGCTATCAAGAATTTCATGCTTTTACTTTAGTAAACAAGAGGTGTCATGCTGACATGGCAAACAAATGATAGCACTTTACTACTGACGTCACCTGCGCTACCTGATGCAATGTATACCAAACTGGGGCTAAAGCCCGGCGCAGCAGCAGGTCGCTGAAGGTGAGAAAGTGAGGATTTTTAAACATGTACACTGTAAATTATCAGCTCATTTTTGAGGTAAGTGTACAATGCGTGAACTCTCAGTGGCCTGCATAGCACATAATGCATGCATTTGATAACCACTTTCTGAACCAACTTTCAAGTAGTTGCCAAATCACAATTACCAGAAAACTTGAAGATTCATATGTGCTCTCGGAGCACTAACAATAATATGAAGTGATGCGACTGTGCAACGCCAGATTGCTTAATCACTTAATTTTTTCATGATGAAGTTCTTCCCTATGCAAGTGGTTATGGTGTTTCTTATTTATTCTTAGTGTTAATTTTCTACATGTATGATTAAGAATATAAAATATCGCATAAAAGCTTGCTTAAAAACTACAAAGGTTGCAACTATCTATTAAACCATCTAATACAACACTGCCACTGCAGATTGTTCTTGCAGACAACTTAGCTATAATATTGATCGCTCTGAAATTAATGCATAAGAAATAAACAATTAAACAATACACATGTACTATCATGAGCAATATGAGCAAGAACACACGAGCGCGTGGCAGATAGCCTCGAAACCCACTTGGGGCGATACGGTGCGGCCGCTGTGGGAAACAAAGTGGAAAG
>JAJIZL010032939.1:0-42450 GCA_023969395.1 Amblyomma maculatum | reverse complement strand
TTTTTTTTTTACTTTTGAGGTCGAGCAACCGACCTCAAACTCACAGTTTGAGTTTGAGGTGAGGTTGAGTGAGGTCGGTGGTTGCATAAAAAAATTGAGGTGAGGTCACCTGGTCAAACCTCAACCTCAAAGCGTGAGGTTGAGGTTGAGTGAGGTCATGAAATTTTTATTGAGGTTGAGGTGAGGTTGCACTTTTTGAAGTCAAATGCCCACCTCTGCTCAGGAGACGGCGTACAAAAGAAACAGATGGAGAGCGCGAATACATCTTTGGATGAATTCTAAACGCTGCTAAGTCGTCCATATTTAGATTTCTTTCATTTATTTGATATCCCCTGCCACTTTTCTTACCGCGGCGTGACTTATTTTGTGTCGGTGATTTTGTGTCAGCAAGGGAGAACTGCTCTATTTTTCTAAACCGAATTGAACATGCCCAAAAAATTAATAGCTGCATCAACAATTAAGCACGCACTTTATGTAGCGATGGATAAAGCTAATTCGGCAGTGTAGATGAATTGCTAACTTAGATTTAATTAATTTTATCATATTGGAGCAGGTAATTAATCACGGCGTATACGTCGATTTCTCGCTCTCAAGAGCGATTAATGTATACTGGGGCATAAATCCATTAAGGTGAAAGCATTTCTTGCTCATGGGTGGCATCCGAAATTTTTTTTTCGAACGGGACAGATTTAAAGCCAATCCAACAGTATCCACATAACAAGCCAATGGTGAATCCAATTGTTATAATCAAATATGGTAAATAATAATAAAATATAATAAGAGAATATACACTAAAATAAGAAGAATATGCATGAATAAAAACATGAAGAAATAGACATGAAGCAAAATAAATATGAATGAAGAAAGTAAAAATAAAAATGACTAAAATAGATAAAAAAAAATAAATCAGCTTTCATCTTACTACACCTAAGCAGTCATTAAGTGCCTCAAAGAAATTCTATAAGTACTGTCCGGTTTTGGTTGCGAAAACAGCTCAAAATGCCTTGACGTAGAAAGCAAGTGGTGGTCCGATATGCCCACATAATGTTTTATGCCAGCTACACATCGACGTTTCCAACACGGCCGATATCAGGTTCAGGCGTGGCGACAGCAATCTACGTTCAAGCCAAGTGCTCCGCGGAGTCAGGATGATGATCTCAGATCCCAAAGTTACAGGTTCGATCCCGGATGTGGTGGCAGTATTTCGATGCAGGCGAAATGCAAAAACGTCCGCGTACTTTGCGATGCTAGCGCAGGCTAAGGAACCGCAGGCGGTAGCAATTATTAGGCAGGCGTCCACTGCGCTGTCCGCTATAACACGAGTTGTTTCGACACATAAGCACTCCACAATACACAGCCAGAAGTTTTATCGTAGAAGCTTATTTCTTTACGTTGACATCTATGTCGTGAAGCAAGGCAGAATGGTGAGAGCCTGTTGATGGTTATTTTTGCCAGCCAAAAGAAAAGCATACACAAGGGAGAACCGTACGGGACATGGGCTGGAAAAACAACTGAATATTTCATTTCAAACAAATCACTCACTAAAAGCCACGCATGCGCCAATCCGGTACCGGTTACTGGACAACGTCATTCAAGAAATGAAATTCTCTATCTCGAAGGCCTCAAAGGTTTCACATCCCTTACATGTTTTTCCATGTCCGAGAATGCAGACTTCATGAACGGGGCGACCATTTCATGGTTCATCTGCTACAATGCCATGCAAGATTTCCGTCCTCTCTGGTGCCGACCGCTCGTTGGCATATTCACCCGTCTGTCTTATGTACAATGTTCGGCATGTAAGGGGAATCTTATAGATTACTCCAGTTTCCGGTCCATTTCGCAAACATATTTTTATGTTTGATAGTGCAGCGTTGTTTTGTTATGTGCGGTGTAGCCCGAGCGCAGACATTTTCTGGAGAAGTTTGCCGCAGAAGTTTTGCTGGAGACGAGGAAACCACGCTAACGCCTTGGCGCCTGACGACTTTTTTTTCTTGTTATGCTGTGCGCCACTTTGCGCAAAGAGGATAGAACTTGGTTTTTCTTGCCGTAATCTTTACGGGTCTTTTCTTTCTTTGCACCGTTGTTCATCTCCTTTAATTTTGCTCCTTCTACCACTCTCGTCGCTCCGGACGGAAAGCCCTGCGTTGTGACACTAAGTGACACAGTGTGGCGGCAGATCTTTTTCTTTTTTTTTCTTTTTTTTTTTACAGCATTTTGTAAGCAGGCGTTGGCGTATGTATCTCTTGGCTAGTTTCGAGTAATTAGAATCATTCGGCAAGATTTCATTTCATTTTTTTTTTTAGGTATGTATATCCAGCACACATGGCTTTTTCCTGAAAAAGTTAGTAACAATTCAAGGAGCCTAAAGGAGTTGTGCGTGGCTGGTTAATGAGAAATATGGATGAATGGAATTCGAAAAAAGCGTTCGTGATGGGTTCGACCACACTGTGTAACAGTCATTTGTTCTCGTATTCAAAATCACTAAAACGTCATTAACATACCTGATCATTAGCACAACACGAGCATGGTGTAAATAGTTTGAGAGCAAATGGTCAAACTTTGCTCAAAATATGTTACAAAGTACGGAGGCAACACATGCGCCTATGGAGATACTATTCTTTTTTTACACAGAAACTTTTATTAAACTCGACAAGCGTCGAAGTAAGGTAGACATAGAAAGTAGCCCCAAAAAAGCTTTTGAAAGGCGAATTCCCCTGATTCCTCAATAAGTTCTCTCACCGCATGAAACAGTTGGTCGTGAGGGATGGAGTAGTGTCATATGTCGTGAGGCCGGTTAATGTGACATTGAGTTCTTTCTTCGTTAATGCCGTATGGACAGTGCTTAGGCGTGCATGGATGTGTTACCACTTTATCATTTTGCCTATAATGCATCGTGTATAATTTCATTAGACATCGATACGTAATTTATGACAGGTACTGTAGAGGCTTGTCATCAGTTTACTCCGTAAGACAGTGATTATATGCACTATTTCATATACCATGATACTAGTAATGTGTATGCTTTTATCTGTGTCCTTTTTATGATTCATGATGTTGCGTTCGGTGACGCTTGCTACCACGGATCTAAAAAACAAATTTAGCTAGAAAGTAATTTCTGCAACGGTTTCAAGAAATTTTACAACCTGAGATTCGAACCATTTTTATTTTATTTGAAGGGAGTTTGATGTTTTTTTCTGGGGAAAGGATCTAGAATAGAAAATTTGGGATATAAAAGAGGGAATTTCGGGTTACTGCACAGAGAATCATAGCTGCAAAGATGAAAATGAAGAATATATTTTCGCCTACCGAACCTTGTTTTAAAGCCTGATACTTCGAGCGCACATACATTATTTCTATACGCCTGGTGCTTGTGTGGGTGCAAGTGAGGAGTACTAGCCTGTTTCCCTCTGCAGCGCACTACAACTGCTGTCAACGGAGGCACGAAATGCGCAGTCGTTGCTGAGGAGGTCCATCAACTGCGAAGTTCAATGCCAAGGTCGCCTCCACGATTCACTTTCGCCTGCCCACGAATCCAAAAATAAGAGGAGGAAGAAGTGAAACCTGCACTCACGTCCTTTATGTCGAAAGATCATCATTTAAAAGGCTCCAAGAGCATTGCTCTTTTTTTAGGAGAGCAGTCCGTCAGCTCGATTTAAAAGTGAAATGACATCTGTGCGTTCCTTCGGAAAGAAAGCGAGAGCAGGGTGAAAAATGAAACTAAGCCCCTCGAGCGAGGAGCGGGCGTTGGGCGTTGCAGCTGTCCAATGCGAATCCTCTTGAATTTGAATGGGACTCCTCTGCTTTATAGTTCTGTCTATGCTCACTGACCGAGCGAGAAGGAGCCCTTGACGGGGGATGAGTGGCACTCCCTGCACCTTTAGCGCTGTGCTCCACACATCGTCAAAGCGAGACACTCAGAAAGACGTGCGGCGCCGAGGGAGCTTTACGTTTTTTTGTTTGTTTGGTTTTTTGCTGTGAGGTGTCAGCTCTGAAAGTGCTCCTTCACTGATGTCTGTTCCCTCTCCTCTTTTGTTTGCTGGCAGTAAAATACCTTTATGCATGTATTTTGGACATTACAGTCGTTTTTATCATCCTTTTCGTAAATATGTACTTGCAGCAGCTTCTTCCACAGCACAATGATTCCTACCCTGCCTTACAGAGGCCGCCTTAGGAGAGTAAAATTTCCCAGCAATATTTTGTTACTTCCTTTCGTGGTCTTTGCACGCGCGTATGCGTGTGCACGATTGTGCCCGACAAAAACATTGAAATTGTATCGCTGTGACGTACGCTTGCAGTGAGAATTAAGAGCAATTAATTTTTAAGACTACATGCACTTCTGTAAGTCATGGTATTGGAAACAATTGATATCGTACGCCCCCTATAAATATTACGGCACTAAATGTATATCCTCGAAAGTTGGATATTTAGAAGCCGTTTGCATTTACATAAAGAGCGAACCAAATACTGATTATAGGTTCAGTGGTTATATTTTCTTTCCATCAAAGGTTACCAAGTACTTCTTCCCAAGTAAGGAAAAAAGGGAGCAAGAACTGAAGTACATCAATATCAGAGTAAAGCCTTTAATATCGTCGTCTGATAGTTTACAGTACCGAACAAGACATTAAAACTGCCACTGAAAGATATATATACTTGCTAGAAAACGCGCAGAAATGTTCAGTATTCCGTCAGCAGCTCCGAAATGCAAGAAAGCAAATCAACCAGAATCTTCAGTGTTTTTTATAACACCAAATATATTTGTGATCAGAAGTAATGCTCCATCCTCCTTCTGGAACTCAATGCATGAAAAAGTGAAATAAAACATAATGAAAGAAATCTGGTTGCGACTGCGCCCCCACCAGGTCACAATAATCCGGCGTCACTTGGGTGCACCCAACGAGAGGGCGCGCAAGAACGCGTGGTGACGTGTCACCCTGATCGGTTGCGAGTGGTTGCGAGGATCACAGTTGCAGAATTATTTGCAAATCATAGATTTCAATTATAGAATTTCTCAAAAACTCACTGTTACAACAATACACACGTGTGATTAAAATTTCACCATAAATAAGGGTCCCTTTTAGCGCTAGGTAATTTCGTTTACAAGCAGGGTTCTTTGTGTTTGGGACATAGGCAGGTTGCAATTTTGAGGCTAAAAATAATACGAAACAATATAGCAGAAAAACATTAGAAAATAATACTTTAATTTAGGGTATTGAATTATGTCTGAGAAAGTTTTGTGCAGTATTTCTTTTTTTTTTGCTCTTTTTATTGTTGAGCAGGCCAGTGAGACTTGTACGTCGCAAAGCACGTGTTACATAGACGTACGACTGTACTAGTAGTGTGTCTGATTTTGCTTAATTTTTTATTTTGTTGTTTTAACGCTGCGCTGTCAGCCGACATGGGATATCCGTGACGTTACCAGGACAGCTGGTAACTTTTGACATTCCCCAAGTGTGGAAAAACTCTTACAACAGTGCAGGTAGGATTTGGTGCTACTTGGGGCAGCGCTTTATGACACGGATCACAGCACTTGAGAAAGTTATTGACACCGTTTGAAGCTAAAGCTTTTTTCTTCTATTTTACAATATACTGTTTAAACGCTTCTTGGGGTAGTGGTGTTTCTAGATGGCAAGCGCCAAACATTCCGACGGGAGCGGACGCACTTCGATTGGGCTCGGCTAACAAGAAAGGAAATTGTGTGGAAAATCCAACAAATCCTGGAAAGTTTGTTTCGAGGACCTTCCTGAAGTCATCCGGAATTCACCGAGGCCTTTCTCAAACCCGTGAGTGTTTTATTGGACATCGAAATGGGCTTTTGAAGCTCCTCGGCGGCGGCCATGCTAGGCGATGCGAGGCCTAGTAATGCCGACCCAGAGCGCATGGATACCTTAGACCAAGGCGAAGCGGGATCTAGTGGTCTGTGTTCAACAACCGCTAACCCAGCTCACTCTGCTAAACACCAGGGAATGGAATTAGACGTCCAAATCCAAACTTCTAAGGACATGGAAGAGGGTCATGCCTGGACGCCGGATGACCTTTACTCCAACTGGCACGTAAACATATGCAAGAAGAATCGTCAAATGTTAGCAAGAGGCGAACAAGTCGTGATCGCAGGAAAGATCTATGCTCCCCCGACGCACTTGCTGCAGACCGTAGTGAAACCGAAGAAAACGATAGCATCGCCAGTACAGCCGGCTATGGATCAAACAACGTCTCAGAAGAGGAAATTACCACCCCTTCCTAAAACTGACTATAAGGTGATAATAAGACCCAAGAAAGGCATGGAAGTCAGAAAATTCATTCCTACCCAGTTCTCAAGAGCCATCGTGGCTGCCTGCAACAACCCGGCATTGTGCGACTTCTCCAAATTTATTGTGAGACCCCGCACAGGATCGAACATCATCATAGTCAGCACTCCTTACGACGAGACTGCGGACGCCATACGGCACATCAAGAGTCTGACCTTGGAAAACAAGGCTTACGAAGTCAACGTCTACCTGGCGGCGCCTGAGGACGTCATCAGAGGAGTTATTCATGGAGTGGATCCAAACACACCATCAGAGGAGCTTCTATCAAACATCCGACTACGCACACAAGGGGTCGAGATCGTTCAAGCACGAATGTTGGGAAAGTCTCGCACGGCAGTGCTAACATTCATAGGCCCCATTCTCCCCCGCTACGTCATCTATTACGGGGGAGAGACGGCATGTTACCCATATCGACCAACCCAACAGATCTGCCAAGACTGTCTCAAGGCAGGCCACAGAGCGGATGTCTGCCCAACACCCAACGCCAACGTATGTCGGAACTGCGGCCTTCATGAACCAGAGGAAAACCACACCTGTGAAGCCAAGTGCGTGGCCTGCCAGGGAAACCACCCAACAGGAGACAAGGCCTGCAAGCAGCGCCTCAGGGCACATATCGGACGTTACAACAACAAAACTAAACAAAGCAATAACAATCAGCAACAGAAGCCCCCAGAGCAGCACGTCAGCCGGAGAGATCAGCAGATCAAGCCGATGGAGCGCCGCTGGTTTTCATCGGAGGAGGAAGAACAGCAGCTGGCAGAGAAACAGAGACCCCAGTCCCGATCGAGATCCAAGGGACGGGACTTGACAGCCTACTATTCCCAACAGAAGACACAACAGATTAGGCCCAACCAGCAGGGACCACCAGAAGCGATAGGGGCGACGCCAGACAAGCTAGAGCACGACAGCAAAAGGGTAAGCTAGGCTCAGGTTGCCTCTCCCACTGCTCTAAACGGGTATGGTCCATGCCAGGATTGCACTAGGCTCGAAGAGCAAAATAGACAACTGAAAATAAAACTATCAGAACAACAGAAACGCCTTAATAAGGTGGAACAACAACTACAACAACTCCTACAAATGGGTCAGAAGCAAACTGCCCCCAAACCCTCATCAGTAGTATCGATACAGCCACAACCGGTACAAAATGCTGTAAACACCTCCGCATCTCAACCTCAACAGGCGAGTGTACTCCAAAAGCAACGGCAGAAACCGCTTACGCGAACTGTCGGACTTCACACTCAAGAAAACGCACCAAGCATTCTTACTCAAATGCAACAAATGATTAATCAAATGCAGCAGACCATGACACAACTAACCAAACAACTCCAAGACCAACAAATTGCCACGCAAACTCAATTTGCGGCAGTTCAAGAAGAATTCAATTCGAAAATCCAAATAATAACTCAGGGGGTGCGAAAACGTACGGGAATCCCCGATGACCCTCGACTAAATTAAAGCCCACCGAAGGTCCGCTGGCATGACAGATCTCAGCGACTGCGAGTCAGTGGCGAGTAACGCTGATGGCTGCCTCCCCTAACCGGCAACCAATCCACCTAGAGCTCTGGCAGTGGAACTGTCGCTCCTTCAAGAGGAAACGCAGCTCCCTGCAGATGTTTATTCAAAATCAACCGATACCTCCGGACGTCATCTGTCTCCAAGAAACAGGATGCACAACATACCTCAAAGGATACCTCACATACACCCATGACACGGCACCTAAAATAGCTACACTAGTGGCCCCCACACTAACAGTCATACCGCACGACCTTCCCTTCAGTGAAATTAATCAAGTTCTCATCGAGATCATCTCTCAAAAAAGAAGAAAGCAGAGTGTGTTTGTCCTAAACCTTTACAGTCCTCCAAGCAACACGCAGGAAGATTTCAAGCCACTTTTACTGGAATGCACACGCATAGCGGGAACGAACCCCCTTATTATTATGGGGGACCTAAACGCTTTACATACGGCATGGGGCTACCAAAAGGACATCCCGAAGGGAACCAAGTTGTTGGAAGCGGCTGAGCAGCTGGATCTCTGTCTTATGACGGACACCATGTCCCCCACTAGAATAGGAAACAGTGTAAGCAGAGACACCTGCCCAGACCTAGCTTTCACCAAAAACATAAGACATTGCACCTGGACCAATCTAGAAGAAACACTTGGCAGTGATCACAAAATCCTTAGCTTATCCCTAATGACAACCCGTATGAAAAGGAACATTGGCTCTACTAAAATAACAGACTGGGATAAGTTCAGACAAATTAGACCGCCACACGACGGCATCACAACAATTGAAGATTGGGTTCAAAGCCTGAAGAATGCTCATGCAAAAACGACCAAGACCATCAACACAACGACAAAAACCCCAGAAGTAGACAGACATCTCCTACATTTATGGGAAGCCCGAAAAAGTCTATTAAAACGGTGGAAAATGCAAAAATTAAATAGAAAACTTAAAATGAAGATAGCACAGGTTACGGCTGAAGCACAAGAGTATGCTATAAAGCTCGCCAAGCAAAACTGGGCAGATTTCTGCAATTCGCTGAAAGGTACCCTAAGCACGGCTAAAGCATGGTCAATATTAAGAAGCATGATAGACCCCTCAAAAACCAAAACGACCACAAGAAGAACCCTCCACACCATAGCCCATAAATACCCGGGCACAGATGCAGAGTTGATCACCGCCATGCACAAGAAATACATAGGAGACCCTACTCCGGCTTGCCAAACTTCATATGCGGGTCAACCAAACCCCTCCCTTGACTCCCCCATAACACTGGCGGAGGTCTACTCAGCCGCCCGTACATTTAGAAGAAACACTGCCCCTGGAGGAGACAAAGTCACTTACGCTATGATTAGGAACTTAAGCACCGAACATCTGCAAGACCTAACGAAGTACATCAACGAAGAACTGTGGGAGAAGGGACAGGTCCCATCAGCTTGGAGACACGCGGATATCATCACCATACCAAAGGCTGGAAAGCCACCGGCTGTGGAGAGTCTCCGTCCTATCTCCGTCACTTCTTGCCTGGGAAAACTCTATGAAAAAGTAGTCCACCTAAGGCTCCAAAATTACACCGACGAAAACAACATCTTTCCTTCCTGCATGCTGGGCTTCCGCAAGGGACTCTGCACGCAAGATGCTTTCCTCCGGATTAGGGAAGAAGTCATCAACACCATACCCCGAAAAGGCGAAAATTTCATTCTGGCACTAGATCTCAAAGGAGCATTCGACAACATTGGCCACCAAACCATATTGCAAGAATTAAACAATATCAACTGCGGGGAGAAAATTTTCACATACGTGAAGGCTTTCCTCTCAGATCGCACAGCCACCATAGGAATTGGAGAGATCCGATCACCAAAAGTACCCATGCCGAACAAAGGTACACCGCAGGGTACTATAATCTCTCCAATGCTATTTAACATAGCA
Source organism: Amblyomma maculatum (assembly GCA_023969395.1). Taxonomy (NCBI): domain Eukaryota; kingdom Metazoa; phylum Arthropoda; class Arachnida; order Ixodida; family Ixodidae; genus Amblyomma; species Amblyomma maculatum. Next base: position 32,714 of record JAJIZL010032939.1, on the reverse strand, counting down.
ATGATAAATTTAGCAAAAAAACTGTTGACCTGCACTGATATTGGCTTCACTTTATACGCGGACGACATCACCATCTGGGCTACTCAGGGATCCTTGGCGCAAAAAGAAGAAGCTCTGCAAGCCGCTATAGACCTAGTCGAGGAATTTGCCGGGGAGAGCGGTCTTCAATGCTCCCCAGAAAAATCCGAACTTATCAGGCTACACAGAAGAAATTACAAGTCCCCAGGAGAAATTCAGCTCTCTCTAGGAGACCAGATAATTCAAGAGAAGGACAAGATCAGAGTTTTGGGGCTGTGGTTGCAAAGCAATTTGAGAGTGGATTATACAATCAAAACACTCAAAACCACAGTCAACCAAATTTCCAGAATGATTAGAAGGGTGACCTGGCACCGGAAAAGGATGAGGGAGGAGGACACCCTCCGCCTTGTGCAAGCCCTAGTCGTTAGCAGGATTACCTACGGGCTCCCATATCACGAAATTAGATTGACTGATAAAAGGGCCATTGACACTATCATAAGAGGAGCCTATAAAACGGCCCTAAACCTCCCGCCAACAACATCAACGGAACGTCTTTGGGCACTCGGAGTGCACAACAACTTCGAGGAGCTCAAGGAGGCGGTTCTAGAGAGTCAGAAACAACGCCTAACAACAACGCAGGCGGGTAGGGAAATCCTGTCAAAACTAGGGTTTTGGCAGGCACTAAGAACTTCTGAGATCAAATCACAAATTCCGACATCCACAAGAAACAACATCTATGTGAACCCGATACCCAAGCACATGCACCATGAGTTACAGAAGGGTCGAAGGAAAGCCAGAGTCAAATCATTGGAAAAACAATTGTCTAAAGACGCGGAAGTTGTCTACGTGGACATAGGGGCTTACGGCGAACCTGGCAAGTTCACAATAGCTGCAGTTGACCACAAGAAGAGGCCAATTATTCAGGCTTCGATCTATGCCAAGGATCCTGCGGAAGCGGAATCACTGGCATTAGCCATCACCATAAAAACACAAGACAACCAAAAGAAGTCATCACACGTAGTGACGGACTCCCAACCAGCCTGCAGGGACTACCTGACCGGAAAACCTCACAAAAGAGCGTGTGCAATATTACGTTCCATCTCCCAGACGCACACAATTACATGGACACCTGGACACGAAGGCCTAGAAGGAAATGAGGTAGCGAATGATCTAGCCCGAGCTCTCACAAACCGGGTGGATACCCATCCCTACCTCACCCCTCTCCTAGGACCCTACGGCGACAGGCTGGAACACCTACGGTTAGAAAGAAGAATTTTCTCACCACCACACAAACAACTTCCTTCCTCGGACGCTATAGACTGGAGAAAAATACAAACAAACACATTCCCTAATCTTCAAATTTTAAATAAGATAAGCCCAACAAAATACACGAGTTACTGTCCTTGGTGCGGTGCAAGCCCCACGCTCTATCACATCTCTTGGGAATGCCAGGACAAACCTGACCCAACGTTAATAGTGCCATGCCCGACACACGAGCAGTGGGAGGCGGCCCTGACCAGCGACAACCTGGACCAGCAAGCCTGGATTATCCAGCTAGTCCGCAAGTCAGCTGCTGCCAGCGGAGCCCTGGACTAGGGGCACCGACAACCCAGCTCCTGCGAGTTTTTACTGATTATATGCTCATTAAAAGTTTTCTCTCTCTCTCTCTCTCTCTTCAGAATGCTTCACTGCGGGGCGCGCAGGCTTTGTGCGAGAGTTCTTGAAGTACGGCTCTGAATAGCGGCCACCTCCAGGACACTGTGAAGTTGTATTTGAATGCTGTTACATTGGCTTGTGGTAACGATGTGGGAAAGAGAGCAATGGTTAGCCTTGACCGCCTAGTAAAGAGCAGAGACATTAGTCTACCAACCAAGATCCGTATAACCCGTGCTATGGTCTTTCCAGTTGTGATGTATGGATGCGAGAGTTGGACTTTGAAAAAGGCTGACCGCCGAAGAATTGACGCGTTTGAATTGTGGTGCTGGCGAAGACTCTTAAGAGTTCCTTGGACTGCCAGAAGATCAAATCAGTCGATATTGTCGACCATAAACCCTGACTGCTCATTGGAGGGTCAAATTCTAAAGTTAAAGCTCAGCTACTTTGGTCATCTGATGAGAAGAGAGGAGTCGCTGGAGAAAGATTTGATGTTGGGAAAGGTTGAGGGTCGCCGGAGAAGGGGTAGGCAGCGAACGCGATGGTTAGATGGCATTCTCGAGGCATTGCAGATGAAGCTATGTGATGTTAAGAAGATAGTGAGAGACCGGAAAGCGTGGCGTGACATGGTCCATAGGGTCACGAAGAGTCGGACACGACTGAACGCCTGAACTGAACGATGAACACATCTTGGAGCCGAGTAGGTTTGCATCATTCTTGATTTTATTCAAAGTAAATTATTTTTCAGTTTGCGTATCTGGTTTATTTAGTATGATCCCAAGCGTCGGTCGTTATTCTGCTTCTAGACCATGTGTGCTCGTCTTTCCCAGGCGTTTCTTGTGGCTTTCATTGTGCTGAATATAGTTTTACTAATATCTTCTGAGTCCACAACGGACGGAAGTTTAAAATAGAATTAGGCGTTCTCTCTATTTTTTTCTTTCAAGTTTGAATAACGGACGCAGCTAGGCTGCTGCAATGGGCAGATCTTTTGAGACTTTAGTTTCTTTTTTCTTTATTGCAACGTGCAACCCTAATTTTACTCGCTTCACCTCACTTTACGTAGCCACGAAATCAATGTGCGACTTGAGCCATTTGCACCGTGAGTGAAACAGAACGAACTTTCATAATCACGATGAATATATATTTTTCAGCTCGTTATTTGGTGCACCAAGGAATCTTTACGTATCATTCGTTGTAACGTGTACCTTTTGACGATAGATATTATGACCTGTTTCTATAGCCGTACATTTTAATGAAACGTTTCTACCTTTTGTTCTCGGTCTTGGAAATCATGTAATGCTGATAACTACTGTCAAAGGCGCCAGTGACAATTACCTCCGCATCGCGTTAGCTATCATGCTTCTTTATAAAAAGTATGGCGGCCTTGTCCATCACAGTGGTCTTACTGGCAATAAATTATATGTGTACCGATTGTTGCGCGTATCATAATAAACGTGTAACAAATATTGCTTGTTATTTTGAACTTTAATTTGCCAATGTATTTCCGGAAGGTTTGAATTGTATTGACTTTCTTTCTTGAGTCGGATGGCTTTACACTATCATCTCTACTCCAACACAATTTCGCTTGTGATTGGTTTCCACTTAAAGTGCAAAGCCGAAATAAGGGAGGTGTGTAAACAAGCAGCTGACTTGAGGAGTGATAACGCCTGTCTAACTTGAATGTATGTAAGACAAGATTACGGCTTAGCATACACACTAGCAATAGGAAGCCATTTAAGTGTGGTTTCACTTTTCAAGTTTCGATTGTGTTTTTTAGGCGTTGCTTTGGTTAAAGCCACATGCTATGAGGTGTACTGTGCTTAAGAATCCGAAATCACGCTCAGAACGCTTGCCTCTCGAAAACACTCCTAATTTGTCCGGCTCGCACGCCAAGTTGAAGCGTTTTAACACAGAAGATGAACAAGAAAAAAGGACTTCGGGTATAGAGCTTGCTGTTTTGTATATAGTCGCCGCCTGCTTACGGCGGATGTTTCCGCCAAAACATTTCCGCTTTTCCCTCCCACGTCGTCAGCTGGTGTTGGGCTGCAAACTTTCACTCATTAGCAGCCTGGCTTGCCGGTGGGGCTGCCCATTGGCGGAGCAAGAGTCGTGCGCCGCTCGTTTGCACGTAATTCAACCCAGGTGCGGGCGGACACCGGGCGAGAAAGGTGAGGAGTTGACCTTGGCCTTGGCTCACGCCTTCGACATTAATCTGTGCCTTCTGGGGTATCGGAGGAACCATAATTACCCGGTTACTATATTCCTCGAAGGATTGCTTTTCTCTTTTCTTTTATTGTGAGCCTTGCCTTTTTCGCATTTTTTTTTGCAATCGATTCCTCACGCGTTTAGCAGCTTCTTCTCCGCATTTAAAACTAGCGAGCTGCTTTCTCATCTATAATTTCGGTATTTGGCCTTCACTCCGACCAAAAACATGATGATGTAGTCCAGAATCGAAGTTAGTTTTCTGTTTTTACAGATTTGCCTTAAACAGCTACGAAGCCGCCTCCTAGTTTTGACCACCCACATCCTTCTCTCGAGCACTACTTGGGTAGACCACTAACAAAAATGATATTGAGAATCTATTTCTGCCGGCGGTTCTCACCAATGTGTGTTCGCACTGCGTCTGGTTGCAGTGGCAGTGACGAGAATTTTGTGTAACGCATCCGTTATGTAGTTTCACTCATGCTTCAAGAAAGCCAACACAAAGGATTTAGCTTTTTTTTTTTTTTTTTTTTTTTCAGCGAAGGTTTTTGTTTCTGAACGATGGGGCAACGAAAGAACAAAAACGCTTGAAATGGAAGAATTGTCCTGCATAACAGCTTGTGGTGAAAACTGTTTTTCTTGCTCCCAGTGCAAATGCAACATTTCTGCCTTTACAGTGCAATAGTCGTAAATTATGCAGTTTTACTAAGGGCGGATACTCAGTGATGTAACCAAACTCTTAAATAAAGACCTTGCAGAGTAAATGTAGAAATACGAAAACACGCAGCCGCCGTAGAGAGACAAAATTGGGAAACGATATGCACTCGTCTCAATGGAAACATGAGTCTCTTCTAGACATGGCGCCTGTTTAGACACCCTTCTAGATCCTACAAAATCAAAAACAACATAGTGTCACAACCTCACGAAGCTCATTCATGCTAGCACAGTCGCCGCTCATGTGAATCTGTAATGTCTAATAAAACTTTTTCTAAACAGCATAGGCAAACTGCAAGACCTCCTACGGGAACTTAAAGACCTTCCACCATTCCCATCTCAAACGAATCCAGACTAAAAAGGCGTCCGAAACTCACTCTTCGACCAGCCCCTTATGGAGGCTGAGATATGGGCGGAGCTTCAAAATCAGAACACATCCTCCACCCCAGGACTGGACAGGGAAATCTGGACTCCCCCTCTATTCAAACCTTAACAGCCTATTTTAATGATTGCTGGCACAATGGTTCCCTATCTCCTCAGGGGAAAACTGCGAAAGTTATTTTTATTCCAAAGCGAGGAAAGCCGCTCCACCAGACTAATCTCCGACCCATCACATTTCATGCATGCGTAGCCAAACTATTCGAGCATGATGTTCAGGCGAGACTGATCAACTATTTAGGATATAATAGCAACTACTTGCTTGAAACCGGAAAGACGTTATGCTGAAAACTGACCTTCACAAAAGATTTGAAAAGGTTTCGCACCAAACACTGCACCATTATAGCAAAAATACTATGCATGAAGATCCAGAGCTGTATGGCGAGATCCCCGCCGGTCAAGTTCGCGATAACTGCTCAGTTTTAATGACGGGAACTAAATGACTTTGTTTGGTTTGGTTTGGTTTGTGGGGTTTAACGTTCTAAAGCTACTCAGGCTATGAGAGACGCTGTAATGGAGGACTCCGGAAATTTCCACCACAATGGGTTTCTTTAACGTGCGCTGACATCGCACAGAACACGGGCGCTTTAGTTTTCGCCTGCATCGAAAAGCGGCCGCCGCGGATGGGATTCGATCCTCCATCTTTGAGCGCAGTAGGGAAATAAATGAGTTCTCAAGGCAGCTGAAATAAATTTTGCACGCTTAACTGAATTCGAACATGCCCTAAATGGGCTCAATATGCATTTTTTGTAATTAAACTTGAAGCTATCGAACATTAAGTATGCATGATTATTCTCCTTATTTTAACGTTCCACCTTAAAGCCTCCCGTCGAGAAGAAAACCTGTTCTCGGCGCGGTAGTAGCCACTGTTATGGGTGAAAATTTACGAGAATGCCTTTGGCTGGGGATGCTTGGCAAGGGACATGACTGGGAATTGATTAGCCGGCGGGTTGTGTCACCACGGGACCACGCACATTACATGGACAGGTTGGCAGATGCCTACAGAGGGTTAAATTGCAGCTAAACCCAGAACAATGGATCCTTAGTCAGAGACGCTACTTCGAGGCGAAATAAACTGATACCAGGACATACTGCACTTTATGTAGTATACTGTTTTGGAACTTTATCGGAACCGTATTAAAAAATTTCTCGCGCCTCGAACTGGAGCACATGTGGAGCACGTGTAGAAAGCTTGCGGGTTGTTGGTCCCTTTTGCTGTTTAGTAAGCTTTACAGGTACCTGGTTTGGCCTGCATGCTGAGAAACCAGAACCGTATGTGACGAGACTGAAGGAGTGAAAAACACGAACGCCCTTTTCCTGCGAAAGGCCGCGGTTGCGCCGTCTAGCATGATCATAAAAATGTGCTTCTCTAGAACCAGTGCGCTTTCCTGTAGCGATGCCAGACGGCGCCACAGCTGCTTTTTTGTCTGAAACATGGCGTTGGCGATTTTTGCTTTTCAATCTCATCGCAAGCGGTTCTGGTTTGTCATCATCCGCAGCCACATCAGGTGAGCACTATTTCCAAACTTACCGTGTGTAACAGAGGGGTCAACAACGCGCAAGTTTTGTGCGCGGTTTCAGCGTTCGAAGCCTTCGGCTGAGGCGGGATAATTTTTCAAAACGCGAAATCCGTGATTACGGCCAGAAGCGCTACCCACTAAAAAATTGGCAATGGCTTTGCTCAGCTAGGCCAGGATATATACATAGCGAAAGCTACAATGTGGAGTGCACATTCGACTATAATCAATTTTTCCCACAGACGTCCCCGGTGCTTGGGTTTCGGTAATAACATCTCCGTAGTAAATGTTCCCGGAAAAAAAAAATGGTCCCAGAAGAAACGTCCCCGAAAAACAAGTCCCTATTTGCGAAGTAGGAAAAAATGTCCTCATGCAGGGACTGCGTTTACCGTGGCGAGCTGCAATGATGTATGCTGCAGCACTTCCACCTGTCGGTTTGGGAGGTACAAAACACTGAACTTATACGGGGTGTTCATAACAAAAAGAAATAATCAAAATATGATGGTAGTGGTAACAAACTGAAAGCGCCTCGTCTTCGCTTTATTTGCAGGGAAAATGCGAGCCTTCTCGAGGTGACGCGGCTTCAGCAGTGCGGTTTATTGGGTGCTGCTCTCCGACACTACACGACAGTTAGGCACAGAACGCCAAGAGCTCCCCGAAGGCGATCCCGATAACTCTATCAGCGTGTTGCCACGTGGACCTAAAATGTACTGTCATTCGGCGGAGCTCGAAAGTGTTTCGCAGGCATCGAGGGTCTGCGTTGCTTTGTTTGACATTAGAAGTTTGTGAGCCGTAACGAAAATTGGAATGCGTTTTAAATGGGCTGCGGCAAACTGTAATCGCGTTTGCCGAGAATGTTCGGCAAGCCTCTTCGCCAAATAAAATGTTAGTGCTGGCGCTCGTCTCTTCATGATATCACCACGAAAACGTGGCGGGGGAAGGGGGTGGAGTATTTTTATATTTCGGATATAAGCACTCCCGCCTCCCCACTGTCGGCACCGCGATAACAAAAAAGGGAAGGGAGGGTTAGAACTGAGTAAATATAGTACATACAAAGGGAGCCAACAGCCACTGACACCAAGGGAAGCATGGGGTAGTTATACTTTTGTGGTGTCAATCAACGTGAAATAATAATGTAATCTCGCATATGATTGATTAGAATGCCCGTGCAAACACAATACAAATACAAAGACGCGCGCGCGGTTTAAAACACCCAAAGGGGCCGCGGAGCCCCACAGAACGTAGAAGAGAAAGAAGCCACATGCGTCGGGTGGGACCAGCACCCACGACATCCGGATTGGACACAAACCGGACGTCGTGAGTTCGGATCCCACCGTTCGCAGGTGTCTTTTTTTCTACTATCCTAACCTTCTGTGGGAGTTATTAGAGCTCCAGGTCAGTAACTCTCAAGTGGAGTGAAAATCCCTGCATTCGTATGGAGATGACAGTTTCAGTATAAAGCCCTAGCAGTAGCTTTATTTCGGTGCAGCAGCTATTCCCTACCACATAATACAAGCAGGCCTACCGAAGAAAGTTACTGTGTTATGCGCTCCAGTTCTTCCTCGCTCTACCCGTACGAACAAATCTTGCTGTTAACAACACAGACCTTTGTTGCGCAACTAAATTTATGTTTCTAATGAGCTGAAACTTCCTTTCTGTCATAAGCAAGCATGCTATGTGTAGAAAACACTGGCTTTGTGAAAAATGACCAGCGAAAGCGTGGCGACCGCCGCTTTAAGTACCATGAAAATAATTAGCCTGTTAATCCTTCCACGCACTCCTACTTCCTCTGTTCTTATACTATTCGGGCTTCCGATAACACTAGTTTTCTGGGCGTTATTCTTGATCTTGCACTTAAATTCTCAGCCCACATCGCTCATCTAAAAAAAAAAAAAAATAATCGATCTTTGGCATCAGAGCTGTCATTAAAGCGCGCCCATATTTTAACGTGGTAGCGTTAAGGAGCTCGTGTCGCAGAAAAGCCGGTGTCGGCGGCGGCGTTAGCCGTGAGCGATAAATCCCGGCATGCACTTCATAAATAAAAAGCAACTTTCAAGATGGGCTGGGCGGGAATCGAACCAGGGTCTCGGGAGTGTGAGACGGAGACGCTACCACTCAGCCACGAGTTCTTTTTTTTTTTTTCTTTATTGCATGGGAAAACTTCCGTAAAAAGGAACAACTCCACTTACTTAAACATGTCAATGTCTAAAGTTACCGGGCTGCTTAATACGAGCCCGTCATATCCCCAGCCCGACAATGCACAATCATCAGAACATCAAAAGTCTGGGAGACATACACATGCGTCTAGATACGGCATCCAGTTTGGAGGTTCTTCACGTGCAGCATATACACTTCTCACCAAAGCACACTGCTCCCGAAACACGGATTTCGACGATCTTGGTGGCTCTGCATGCCTGTCGATCATGCGGCTTTTCCAAAGGCTGAACAGTCCCATCAACACAAATAGATCGTAAGGCACGACAGTGTTTTTGTCAGGAGGCAAAAATCTAATTGTATAAGGCGTAATTTCAATGTCCTTTTTAAGAGTTCTTTGTAGTATGTCCCAAAAGAACATAGCATCACGGCACAGAATAAAGCAATGATCAATTGTCTCAGGCACGTTACAGAGACTACAATTTACCGACCAGGGCACAAACATCTCCTTATTGTGAAGAAATGTCTTGACAGGCAACGTCGCTGTATGTAATTTGAAAAAGAACGTTTTTGCAGCTGCCTGAATGCACATTTGCCTAACACGCTTTAGAACAGTGGTGTCCAAAAACCCCAGATAAGGCTGCCGATACAACGGTGTAGGGAACAAAGACTCAGTGAGAGCCTGGGTCATCTGCTTTCTCGAGAGGCTATACAGGTAATCTACAGAGAAACGCACAGTGAGAAAATTGAAAGTGTCAGCAACCTCCTTAAGGAATCCCCATAAACGCCCCTCACGAGCCTGCCCAGTTGGTGCGAATAAGTAAGGCAAATGTGGACTAAGACGCCTAATGAGCACAGTTACAAGAAACGGATGGTTTGCCGAGCGGTACAAAAGCGCTTCTAGTGAATGCCGTGTTGCCTTAGAAACGTGCCGTAGAACGTTATACTGCGGTGTATATCGGTAATTATGAGCATGTTACTTACAGAAGTCGCAGTTACACGAGTAGCGAAGTGAGTTAACCGCTACATTTCTTCTGCGCTCTGCGCACATGCAGAACCATCTTGCGGCAAACACAGAAGAACCCCTCCTCGCAATGTGCGGCGCTGCCCCGACACGTGGCGCGCCACTCGCCCCTGACGTTTCGCCGTGCACCCTCACGGGTTGTAGAATCAAGCGTCTTTCCTTTCTTTAGATCACTATCTTCGCTCACCCGCTTGTCCCCTTCGGGCCGCGCGGGTACCGGTGCGAGGATGCCCCAATACCCTTGCGTTTAATAAGTTTTCTCGCTCTCTCTCCTTCCAACATCCAGCGTGCGTCACTCGAACAGTGGTGTTTAGGCGACGGGGCTCCTCTTTCCGCTCACACCGCGATTGCTAGGTGCAGCGTCTGATGCCGGGCGCCTCTGACGTGATAATTAGAAAAAAGTTGTACAGTGCACTTAGAAGTGTTGAGTATGAATAACGCTATCGCGTTCCACTCTTGAAGGCGAAGCTTAAGCGTCCTCCAACTTTTTCCATGTTACGATCTCTTATCTCTGTATTATGCTTTCATTCACAGTCGCCTCACTTACGGGATTATCGCTTGGGGAAATACTTTATGTCTGCTCAACATATACAAAATCAGGCCATCTGCATTATCACCTGTAGAACTTTTTCCACTAACGCTCGCCCCTTATTGTAGGAACATCATATCTTATCAGTCCACCAGCTCTTTCAGTATCACCTTGTAATCGCGATCTTTAAGCTATTGAAAGGCAGCCTGCATTTTCAGTTTGTTAATCATACACTACTTTCGAAGTATAACTCTACACGCTTTGCAGCTAATAACAATTTAGTACTCCGGAAAGTTCGCACTAATTATGAAAAAATGACGTCATCTTTTGCAGCAATTTCATTCTGGAACTCATTGCCGTTAATACTGAAAGCATTTATGTCCGTGTCCACATTTAAAAATAACTTGAAGATGTATTTGTTGAATTACTCATGTTTTATATATTCTTTATGTCCAATACCTGCGTTAGTACCTTTGTTCTTGCGTGAAAATACTGTTCCGCCATGTTTTACATTTTATAATTATTCGTTAACTATGCTGTTATGATTTATTTTGTTGTAGTGATCTATCGAGGGTCCCGGTGCAGTCGTCTGACTATGGGACCCTCGTCTGTATATGCACTGTGTAAATATGTTCAAGCTAATAAATTTTCACTTACACTTTCAAAAAGGGCACATCAGTGCCTTGGCAATCTTACCCTATTTCTGTCGCTGGGCTGCAGCCGCCGTACACAGGGTCAGGAAAAACAGTGCGGATATTTAAACTAGGTTACACGCCAAGTTCCGCCATTGAGCGCATATGGTATGATAACTTCAATGGCTCCCGCTGGCCGGCTCCGCTTGTTATCGCGCAATGGAAAGGTGGTGTTAGCATGCGCTCTATCATGCCCAATTTCAATAAAGGCAAACTTTGAGCCTCATCCTAATGTTTTTAGATATCCTACGCGTCTTCAAGCTGTTTAGGTTTCTGTAAACGAATATATTTTAGAGAAACTTTTGTCGGCGACGAGAGTCGCAGATATGTGTCAGTGAATGAGCCACTGAATTTCTGTTCTGCATGTCACGGGCAAACTGGTGTGGCTGCATATTTTTATTGCGATGCGCGCAAAGTTACATTGAGATAAAGATGTTGGCAGCTTTTGCGTGTCTAGATAAAATAGGAGGTTTTGTTATTTTTTAATCTTCTGAGACAATACCAGTCAGCGGAAGTAACCGTTCTCATGTTTGTCTCAAACTTCATTCAGGCGCGGCTCAAGAGTGCGCCACATGATTCACTCATCCGTTGCGATGTCTGCAATTAACGCAAAGGAGACGCTGACCACCGCTGTTACGTCAATTGTGTGCAGAGGAAGAAATTTCCAGGACTTGTATAATAGGCGGTATATGTGGGTGTCTCCTTAGGAAGTCGTAACGAACCTTCTCCTTTGTTGATTGGGGTGTCTGTTTTCTTGCGAAGAGCCGCTCTCCCCTTTCCTAACGTTGAGCGCGCCGTAGAGGTACCCCAATTGTGCACGTGGTTACGACTACTTAGGACCTTCGGCTTGCGTGAAGCTCACACCAGCGGTGTTCTGTGCCCTGTGCACTGCTCACTGTAGAAACCGAGATTGATGCTGAAGTCGGAAACACTCCGATCGAGTCCTGCATCCAACTCGCACATCCTCATCGTGAGGCCCACATGCATAAAATTTTTACATTTAGTTTCAGTCCCCATTTCTTAGAAAATTCTGTATGTACTCTGCGTTATTGCGAACAACTTTTGATAGCCATTAAGCTAATACCAACCCCCTTGAGAACAGACAGTTAGTAAGGTTACGTCATAGTTCAAAAGTAATTGGAGGACGCCTTTAAGGATTCAGCGCGACACGTTCAAACCCCAGTGCTTTGAAGACGATGAATGGATGTATAGTGCTTTGAATCGGGCGGTTGCTCGCGGCCTCGGTTGCGGTAGTGCCGTACGATCGAAGGAATTTTCCAGTGAGCGCCGCATCGCAGGCAAGCAAAGCGGAAATGTTTTTGGCTACTCGCTTAAGTTACTATTGTAAGTAGTTTCCTGCTATTGACGCACCTAAACATAAACTGACAGTCATAAGGCAGTGCATACATTAGGTCCCCCTTTATTCGGAGAGATGCAATGCGGTTTTGTGGCTGGTCGCGCGTTCCGCTCACACTAGGAAGGAACCATGTTCGACTCCGCGGGTTTCCACAAAACTTTTATTGTTTCTTTACCTTCCTTCCGATTTTCGCGTTACGAACGCAATGCCGACATCTGCTTTTCTGCGACACGGGGCCCTCAGCGTTATAACGTTTAAAGCGTCAATACTTCGATCATAGTTCTTCTGAACTATCTTTATGCCGTTTACGCCCTCATTGTGTTAAAGTTCTTCCTGTGGAAGTTCGGAGTGGTATGATAATCCATAGTGAATTGAGTTTAAGATCACAAAGCTGCGCATAGGCTTTGAAAGGCGCGGTATAGTGCAGGGCTCCGGGTTAATTTTGGTCATTTCAGTCTCTTTACATTGCATTTTTGCATTTTCTTTCGATGCAGCAGCATTGACAGTGAACCCATCCAGTGACCATGAGTTCAACCGCCCAACGCCAAGCCACATTGGTGGTGGGGAGGAGGCAAGGGAGCCTCAGGTACAGGACTATTGAAGGGATGTCCTGCATTTGACGTATAGTCAGTCAATTAGGATAATTACGAAAAATCGCAAGATTCCAATGGACCTCAAGTGCCCTTTTTGAACCAGGTTCGTACGAAGCTTTGCGATTATTTTTTTTAAAGCTAGGTAGAGGTTTTACTGAGCCCAAAGGAATGGTCAGATATCAACGAACAGACACCCCGAGGCATAAAATTATCCGCACAAAATAAATATTGAGCCTAGTTTTAACAGTGATTGAACAGATGCATTTAGTGCTTTGCGATTATTTTTTTTTAAAAGCTAGGTAGAGGTTTTACAGAGCTCAAAGGAATGGTCAGAAATCAACGAACAGACGCCCCGAGGCATAAAAGTATCCGCACAAAATAAATATTGAGTCTAGTTTTAACAGTGATTGAACAGATGCATTTAGTGCTTCGTACAAATGTGTAAGAAGGATACGTTTATGGTTAGTTTTTAAAACTTGTGATATTGCATGACACATTAAAAAAATATGTGATCGCTTATGGCAACATATTGTCAATATTTATAAGCAGCAAGTAATGAGACAAAACTAAAACTAGGTTCTGAGTTTAATTATATTTGCTTAAATCTGAGACTGAGGCGCAGTCTCTGGCTGAGGCCGTGGCTCGGGCTCAAGCTCAGGCTCTGGCTCTGGCTTAGGCTCTGGCTGAGGTTCTTGCACTGGAGGCTGAAGCTCAGGCGCAGGTTGCTTGGGAGACCTGGTAACTGTAGTGCACTTTCCGTCGACACATTCGCCTGTGGCACCACTAGATCCGTCGAGCTGCATAACACAGGGTACATTTAGATCAGATTGTTTGCTTCCAAGCTATAATGTTAAAAAAGTGAAAGGTAAGAATGAAATTGGCACTTAAACCGCAAGACACTGTCACTATAAATAAAAAACGGCAAAACTCGGCACCGTATATTGTGCAAAACAGATCTGAAGGCATTCATTAACCTATAAAAGAGTGAGAAAATATTGTTACGTGGCAGTGTTGCGAAGAAGATCGGCAGTGGCGCGAGAGTTGGCTTTGCGCTAGGCCAGCCATTAAATCATCATCCTGTCGCTATGTTGTGTCGTCTTCTTGCTTGTGGCCACGTAACAGTTTGGTTGGAGGTGCGGCACGTCATCCACATCCTCGCCTTGGAGCATCGACGCCATCCATACGCCGGGACCATCAACCGAGACCCCTGGTACATCGCCGCGCAACTTCGCCCTAGCCCTTCCTGCCCAGACCCGACTAGCCGCAACTATCGCCGCCCAGCCTCAAGCCCGTATCTGAAGACAAGGCGCACATACGAACTCAGCAGAGACCAGATCAAAGCAAAGACCCGAATGGTCCGAAGAGTTGAAAAACACGAACTCGCAACCCTCGCCCCACCCAGCCGCTCGACGTGACTTCAAGCCATCGGTCCCATGGATGCTTTGGTGCCGGATGGCTGAAGAGCTCCAGGGGAGGCGGATCACCCAAGCATCATCGTGGTCATCGTCATCGTAGTGGCAAGCACATCATTCTCTTCTATCTTTTCTTGATCATCCTCACAGTCCCGTCACCACCGCCTTCAACGAACCGATCGGGACGATCGCTCGGTGGTCCCGGGCAGTCTTGCGAAGAAGATCGGCAGGGGCGCGAGAGGAGCCCTTGCGCTATAGGCCAGCCAGTAAATCATCATTCATCCTGCCGCCATGTTGCGCCGTCTTCTTCCTTGTCGCCACGCAGCAATATTTTTTTTTTTGTAATTGTCTATTTTCATCTTGGACATGTCCTCTAGGCTTTTTGGTCTGATTAAACATATTTCTTTCGCCTAAAACTATTATACTTCCCATACGCATCAGTTATAAAAGAACTAGGCCTGTCGAACTTCTCCAAGAGCAACGATTCACAAAGGTAATTTATAGATTGGAACATAAGTGGAGAATTTCCGAGAGTATACTGCAGAATCTGCACTGAAGAAATGCGAAAGCCTTAGCATTGCTGTTGAACATGGTATATCGCGCGACCCTTGCTTTTGTAAGAAATACCAAGCTCGTGCCCTTCAGCGGAATTTTTTTTCCTTAGCACGCATTCGTTGTAGTGCTTCTGCATGTGTGATACTGAAAGGCACACTGTCGCTCCTGTCGTGTGGTGCACCTTAGCGCGCATTTCGTAGCGTTAGCTACACTGGCCGAGGTTGAGCAGTTTCGCGTGGCTCCTGGAGAGCGGTGCTGCGTATGCGCGAGGAGTAGTGACGTCACACGACACGCAGCTGGTACGCCGGAGCCACGCGCGCACCTCGCCGGTCTGCGCATTCCAGAGGAGTGACGTCTTAGCCGCGGCAGATGCACTGGCGCCGGTGCGTGCCCAGCTGTGCGCCTCCGTTGCGTTGTGGCCAAGTCTGACGCTGCCCGCGCGCGCGCCTCGCCGGTCTGCGCATTCCAGAAGAGTGACGTCTTAGCCGCGGCAGATACATTGGCCTGTACAGATGACCCAATGGAGAATCACCATTTATTTTGTGTATCAGAGGCAGACAATCAATTTCAAATACTGCGTTGGGGCCATAGAGACGGCAGCGTGTTAATACACTGACCACCGAACCCGATTTGTGGCAATAGAGACGTAACCATATGCTGAGCAAAAATAAATATACATGTGCCACATAATGCATATACCGTGTGTGTGTCATTGGAGCAGCAATAAACATGATAATCTAGCTAATCCTAGACATACAGGAAAGCTAATAGCTAACCTTAGCTAACGCTACGGATATCCTGGCATAGCCAAGATAAGCCACTGCCATTTTTTTTTGAAGTGCACCTGCAAGTGTGGGATTGGTGGAACGTCGTCGCTTGTCGTCGCGCCCCTTACGTTGCCATGGAGATGGTAGGAATGCTGGACAAGGAGAACCCATCTTGCGGACAGATTTCGCGACAGGTCTTGCGCACGCGAGATTTTTGCCATGAGCCAAGAAAGGTGTTCGCCTTAAAAAGAAAAAGGCAGGTTGGGAGCGTGGTTGCGTCTAGCTTTTGTATTACAGTTGATGCAGAGCAACAAGCTTCAGAATATGGACCAACACTACTGTGCTGCTAGCCGACCCCCTTGAATACAGGGGCGCTCGGCAACAACGCGGGTGATCCCAGGTATCGGCTGTTGCATGACATTGTGTGGCAATAATGAGTCTTAAAATATCTATAATTGATGAACCTGCGATACGGTTCTGGCTAAATTCTTGAAATATATTAGCGTTAGTTCCTCGAAGCGCAAGGAAATTGTGTAAGGGGTGAAGGTCAGCACGATGATTCATTGCAGGTAACAACAGCCGACTGCATAACAGCTGTAGGTCATTATTGCAGTGTTGAGGAAAAAAGACGATTTTTTCAATGTGAGCTAGAGAACATTGTCTTTCATATGTTTTGTTTTCGCCTGGAGAAACAGATACATACAGTTTATCCTCTTCAAAATACTGAGGTTCTGAGCACATCCTACATCTTGCTACAGAATTGCTGCTTTTCTAGCCGTCTGTATCTTTAATAATTTCACACTAGCGTCGATGTATCGGTGCAGCAGCACCGAAGCGAAGCCGAGCGGAAATGGGGAGACCCAGTATGCATGCGCATTGGACATGCAGGTGGAGAATCGCAGATTACAGAGGTATATTCCACCGACCCATATACCTAACTTCTCCCATTTCCAGTCTCTCAGTACTTCTAAGCAAAGTATGAACAGTATTGGGCAGATCGTATCTCTTTGCCTAACACCTTTCTTTATGGGAATTTTGTTACTTTCTTTATGCAGAACTGTGGTTGCTGTGCAACCACTATATATATCTTCCAGTACTTTCAGGTACAGCTCGCCTAAATCCCGATTTCGCAATTCCCGCATGACTGCTGAAGTTTCGACTGATATACTGACTGATTTCGACGGAGTCAAATTATTTTTCGTAATCTGTGAATGTTATGTATAGGGGTTGGTTATATTCCGAGAATTTTTTTTATCTCCTGGTTGATAGTAGGGATATGATCGTCAGTAAATTATTCTTTCTGAAAAGCTGCTTGATCATTTGGTTGACTGAAGTCTAAGGTTGACCTGATTATATTAGCGGTTACCTTAGTAAATACCTTGCATGTAACGGAAGGTTATGTATTGTGCACGAATCTGACGCACTCGGCGACTGCGATCACGACGATTACTACAAACACTGTCACCGTGGGCTCTGGAAATGGGCGCTGTTCACTCAGTGGCCTTCGCACTGTTCATTGCGCTGCAGAGGGATAGTCCGCGTCTAGTGCAGGTGCTTTATGTTTGTGCGTGGTCTGGTGCAAGTGCGGACCTTGCGTCCCTTTTCAGTCTTTTTGCTAGGTTTTCTCTCGTTGCCACTTCTTCGCGTGTACTTGCAATGCTCCAGCGATCGTATCTGGTAATGGTTATAAATTATCAGCTTGCTTTTGTTTTCGTTGATTGAGTTCTATTGCGAAAGCAATACTATGCCAGGTTTCAGCCCATCACGTAGTCCGTGGCCGCAGTCACGAATAACCTTGAACAGCCTTGAAGAAGAAGATGATGAAAAAGAAAAAGGAGAAAAAAAGAAGACGAAGAAAAATAAAAAGAAAAAGAAAGGGAGAAAGGAAAAGTAGAAGAAGAAGAAGAACGCTCGGTCATCCGCAGCTAATGCTTTCGCTCCATATTCGGTTCAGCAGCGTTGAACCCTTCTCATTTTTATTTCTGCACAAATATCCAGGGAGTTCCTGATTATTGTTTTCAATCCTTCGTATTTTCTATTTGGTATCGATATGTGAGCCTTAACTTCATTTGAGGGGTGATAAACGCGCGACTACGAATGTAAGCTAGCACCCGCCATCCCCCCGTCGAAATTTTTCATGTAAAGCTTCTTAGGAGCATCAGGGACGCATAGCTATACCAGCGATAAACCCGAGCAAAACAGAAAGAGGACACTGTTCACCGTAACCAGGCTCCGCAGCAACTCAAAGCGGAGATTTCATTGATAGCGGATAACCGCCGTTGCGTTAACCGTCTTCGACGAATGCTAAACTACGACCAAGACTCCGCTTCTGCTTTCGAGCAAGAAAGTGAGAACAACGAAAACCACACAGTCTAATACAGTAACTAAAAGCAGCCGACTGTCTTGCATTAATATTTATGAGCTATTATAGCCTCCGATGCATGAATCTTACTGCAGTGTCTCTTATATTGATGTTTTTGTGTAGTGTAAGTCTCTCCCTCTCACTGCACATTCTTTGTTGTTTTTGAAATTCTGTTTGTTTTGCTGCCGTGCTTTGGTTTTCCTTTTCTGTTTTCTGCTTTTGTCTTCAACAGTTCTGGATACTCCCTCCTGAAGGTTTCTTTTTGTTCAGTCCAGCGTGAATATCCTCGGAACTCAGAATTCGTTATATTTATTTTAAAAACATTTTTCACTTCATCGTGAAAAAAAAAAAAAAAAAAGGATAAAAGCCAGAGCTTGAGCATTTGCTCCGTTTTATTTTGTTTTAATTGACTTTCAGTCCGGTAATGCTTTTGCTGGTCCGGGCTCCCTCTCCTTATTTTTTTAATGTTTTTTTTTTGTTGTTTGTTGAGAGGACAATAACATGGGCTAGAAACCAAGCCGGTGTCTCCCTACGCCGGCTCTCGAGCTGGACTTGAATGGTGCGAGGTGGAGCAAATAAAGACAGAACTCGCCCCGAGAAAATGGCGCCGGGCTTGTTTCCGACTTCATAAACTGTGACGTAAGGGTACCTGTAATTTGTCTTCCCTACATTCCGTGGATAGAAAGGGCGAGTGTGGCGGGTGCGCAAAAATGTGAGGAGCGCTGTCTGCAGTTCCTGCAGCGCAACATGCCGCCCGTAGATAGGCTCAAGAACTGGTGACACGCATTTGTGGCGGTGGAAAAGAGAGAAGTGATATTCTAGTGAGAAATATGAGCGGTTAACTTGAAAGAGTTGTCTCTAATCAAGCATGCCTCTGTTAAATTCTTTTTCTCAGCGCAGTATAATATGACCAAGTTGGTGATACAAATTGAAGAACCACGCAAAGCTTGAAGAACTTGAGCTTGGAAAACAGCGTATAAGAACCGAGTTGCGTGTTGTGTCTTCGTTCTGTTTGTCGCTAGTAAATTTTTACTGAGGTTTTGAAGATTTAGCTCAATATATCACGAAATGTAAATGCCTCAACAGCTTTCTTTGAACCCCACGTTACAAATGTGTGGCTTATTTCTTGAATACTTGATCATAAACTAGCACACCAACTGAGTTGCTTTGGGACGTTAAACCCCACAAACCAACCAACCAACCAGCACACCAACTAAAACAAATAAGACCACAGTAAATTGATAGCGCCGCTACTGGGCAGGCAAGCCGAATTGAAGGTGATAATGATGAGGATGATGACCTAAGAGAGAGAGAGAGAGAGAGAGAGAGAGAGAGAGAGAGATAGAGAAACAACTTTTATTGCCAAAAGAGTAATCATTAAGGCATGTCGACCTGGCGGGGCCCCCTGGGGGTGACGCTTTGGGCCCACGAGACAAGCGCCAGCTGCGTCTCAAAATGGCACATACCCACGGCGGAGATTGGACAGGGTACATTGTAGATTCTAAATATATAAAGTCAAGGTCTGGTGCATTCAGATAAATATGGGTGTGTCATTGCAACTCTTCTTCATTCTGTCCTCGAACGCGGCTCCAGCAATCGGCGCCAGCGCACGTCGCGAGCTATAGGATGAGCAGTGCTGTTGCTGCCGTATAATTTGCGGTCCGGTAATCCTTTGCGGTAGCTGCTGGTAGCGCGCCGTCTGACACGTCGAAGATTGAAAAAAAAAAAAAAAAAAGCGCCGTCGCGCGCGGAGAAAGGGCCTGCAGCGTCTTCCCATGCACAGCTGCGCGACAAGGGAATCCTTCATAGGGAGCCTAAATGTTGCGTCATGCGATAGCAACGTGCTGTCGAATGAGCCTCGGGAGCAACCATTTCAAAGAAGAATGGGACCGGATGATAAAAACAATTACACTGCTATATCAGGAGCCGCGTTGTACTGTGCGAAGCCCGCTACTCTTCTGAGTCGAGGCCAATGGCGCCGAACCTGCCAAATGAGCGTCTGAGGAAAGGAATCCGCCTGTACTAGCGCGGACCGCGTGACTGCACTACAGTACCTCATTGCCGTTTTCACGGTCTGAGACAAGGAAAGGAGCCACCCCACCTTCCGGAACATTACTGCACCAGTCAGTCCGTACATCACACCTTCTGTGCAGAGGCGTGTTTGATTGTCTGCTTACTTGGAGGTATGCTCCCTACGTCACCAGAGAAGGGCAAGCCCTAGGGGATCTTAATGACGTCGTTGAGTGAGCGAGAACCCACTGGGTCCTGGGAAAACGGCTCACGCACTTGTTTATCGCAATGGTCTTTTAGCTGTTAAACCTTCAGTCTTCAGAACCTTTTCGTCATGTAAATAAATAGTCGTAAAATGACATTAAGCTGCTTCGGTTACGTTTCTGCTTCCGAAACGTCATTTTTTTCTCAATTAATTTGTGGCCCTGGCTTGAAGTAGATTGAGCACCATGGAAGCGCCTATAACAACAATAGCAGCGCTTCAGGTTAAGCCTGCGCTTTAATTATGCATAATCGTCTTAATCGCTGCGTTAGTTTTTTTTTCTTACAAAATTTTTAATTTATGGATGACAGCAGGAACTGTCAGAAAACACTAGATGAAGGCGAACCTTTTCAGCTGCAACCAATTGAGGGCAAGCGTTATCTCTGCACAGATACCGAAAACAAGGCTATTTTTGCGTCAGGAGCCATACGTTTTCGCTTCAAGTTGAGGTAAACGTGTGTGCCACTTGGTGTAATTTTGTCATGCAGCCATTTTACCAAACTCCCTTTTGTTTTCAGTACTTCACATCTTCAACTGCTATAATAGCTACTTTTTCAGTCACTAATACCAAAAGGAGACAAGCAACAGCCTAGCACTGTCCACGATCTCGTTTGCAGCAACAAAAAAAATTACTTCGTATCCCGTGTAAGCATTCACCCAACTTTTTATACCAACCTACATGTCGTAACATTAACGCTTTGTAAATGTGCATGATTTCAGTTGCCTTTTATGTAGTACGCTCAGACAACTTGCTCCTTCTTTCACGGTGTACCTTCTGCGCAGCTCCCAAATATATATTAGTACCAAAAGTGCTTTTGGCATCTCATTGCGATATTATAGTTTATAAATGTGGTGTACTTACAAAACAGCCCTTTTTACGCTCGATTTATAACAGAAGTCGAAATGAAAATGTATTGGAGATATAGAAATGTAAGCACGAGTATAGGATTTTAGAAGTACATACATAGCATGGTTGTCTAGCTTCCAAGAGGAATGCTTCGTCCATTTCACAAGTATAACTGCAGCTTTGGTAGACGTAGCCCTGAAAAATATAGCAAAACACCACAACTCTAGTGCTTCATTTAAGCCTCTGCAATAATAAATTAAATAAGTATTTCTGGTAAAATCGTCAGATCTAAACTGGAATTCGCGTCATTCATTTGGAATCCCAATCAAGCTTACCTCATTAATTATCTCGAGTCCGTTTCAAAATCGCGCTGCCAGGTTCATCCATACATTGTATTCTTATAATGTCAGTGTCTCTGCCCTAAAAAGAGCCTCCAGTTTATCATCGCCATCTCTCCATCGTCGCACTTCTAGTATTTCTTTAGTGCATAAAATATTTAACAGTACCATGCGGGCAGCCTTTTATATTCTTCCCCCAGCACGCATATCACCCCGCACCAGTCGTCGCCTGCACGTCGCCCGTCCATTGTCACGCACCGTTATTTTTTCGAATTCCTTTTTTCCTCGCGCAGCTGCAGACTGGAACGGCCTTTCTGGTGACATCGCTGTTATCACCTGCTCACGAAAGTTCTTTGAAAGTGTAAAAAAAATATGTACTATAACAATGTTTTTATAATGTTTCCCACCCCTTATGTAACACCCTTTCCTGGAGCCTTTAAGGAAATAAAATGAAATGAAATGAATGAAATGAAAATATTGGTGAATTATGAGAAGTGCACAGTTGTGCTTTTCTTTTGAAGCATAGTCTGCAGGTGTAGATAAGTTAAACTAAATTTTCCCTACCATACATGGACGAAAACAGGAGCAGATAATGAAGTAAATATAAGCACTCCTTTAAAAATGAGTAACTGTGAGCAAAAAAAGAAAAGCAAGACAGGTGTTTTTCTGGAGCGGCAGCATTGCTTTTGGTTCTATAGCTGTTATTTCTCATTCTCAGAGTTTTTCATCTTTACTTAAAACGCGCTCTTTTCTAATGCAAATACGGTAAAAGATGACCGCTGCTCTCCAGCTGGTTATTATTTCGTAAGAATAAATTAGAAGGAACATTATTGAGCATCGCACGCTGATAATTACTTTTTAAAGATAAATTTCTAAGTACTGCAGAGAACTGAATCAATTTGTGGCGCCTAGCTTACAATGATACAATTTGTAATTTTCAATAAACAACCTACATTGTCGCATGTATATATTTGAAAGGAGACATGTGAAAAAAAAAGAAAAAACAGAAAAGCTCTCGCTTACAAATATTAGGTTGTTTTAATATACAAAATATTCTGAACGAGTTTACACTTTTATTTTACTTCATTCGCAAGTTATAGCGATAAAGTTAAGAAGTTTCGTCACTACCACTTGCTTTTTTAACACTTATCAAGAAACGGAGACGCCAAATATATACAGCGAGAGGTATTCGCTTGTAACCTTGTAACAGGGCTCCTAAAATCACTCCTGGAATTCCTAGACACGAGAAGGGTTAGGAGGAAATTTCTTGTCGCCTGCGAGGTGGCGAACGCTGTGAGACAGGCTTGTTGAGATGAACATACGCTTCCTGCGAAACTTCCACGCCATCGCCATATGAACCACCCTGGTGTTGCTTGTAGATGGCGTGTGCATAAGCGGTATCGTATAACTCGAGCGACGACTGCAATTCCCTATCAGATCAACATAACTGTGACCTGCTTAGCATCTTGCGCAAGAAGACAGAGAACATCCGGGGCGCCGCTGAAGGGTGGTGCCCGAAGCATGTGCACGTGAACAAACCTAACGGATTATACATGATCGATAACTTAATTCCCCACTTAAGGACCCATGAATCGAAGACACCTTAAAAAAAAAAAAAGAGCCAAAGGGCTCTCTTCTACTGCCATTTTCTATTATCACCATGTAAATAAATGTCTTAAGTTCTTTAATACTAGCCCGTCACTGCTTTGGCGGCCGATGTCCGAAGTCCGAGTGCCTGCAGCCCTATGCCTGAGTACGCCCATCGCTATCTTAGGGCCCGATACCGGAGCGGCCTCAACGTAAGAAAAGCGGACCTCTTGGACTGTATATTTTTGACACACCCTATGTGTATAGACGTGGTAAAGTGAAATTTTTGACATCCATGACTTCTTGCACTGTCGGTTTCAGTGTCATGGAATAACGTGTATTCTTTCAGGCGTGCTTTTTCCTTTTTATTCATATTACCTGCAGCCTTGTTACTTTCTCAGTACGTAGGATTCGTGAGCTCTATTTCATTAAGCTCGATGAAGGTCAGACAAGGAAATAATTTCTGTTACCCACTTACCGTTTCTCTATTATGCGTGCAGTCTGGTTTCCTCTCACTCTGCGGTCCTACCTCAGTGAGGGAGGCTAAATAAATTAAAAAGAAAAGAGGGCATAGATGGTTTTACACGGGTGCTACTTGCATGCAAGGTGTGTGCACAGAATGTTCGAATATAAATCCTGCTTCAATACGTGTAAAATAGGATACAACTTTAAGAAATTAAAAATTGCGGTCTAATACGTGCTACGCCTAGATTATTGTACTGCAGGAATGCATTTCCATGCTAACGCATGTTCTGTGCATAAACAAATGTGGTTTGCAGCAGTGCTCGTGGTATGTTCCGCCTATGACGACGCCATTGTGTGAGGTGATAAAGAGTGAGATACCCAAAACGAAACTTTTCTTTGAAGCACGAGCGCCGGGTTAGCTGAGTACAGTTTTTTGACCAGCCAGTGAAGCAATGTTTACGATGGCAACACATGAGAATTTTCAAAACTCATGGTGGTTCTGTAGTCTTGTTGTACGAAACCATGACGTACAATGGGAGTCGAAAAGGTAGCCGTTAAATGCATTCCTGTGTTAACAGCATTTGCGAACTATAGGTATGCCGATTCTGTTTTACTTCGCTGAACACTAAATAGAATCAGCTTTTAATATTTGACGATACCAAACAAGCCAGATGTATCAGAATTTATTGCTTTTAATTTTCTCTGACGGTTAGCTTTTTATTTTAGTTGACAAAGTGATACATTTGCTGTAGCACTATATATTTGTACATACTGCTAATCCAAGTTGGGATTGTCCCAGAAGGGCATATTATGGCTAAAAGGGTCTACAGTTGACAAAATTGGACATAAGATAACGGTCTATAACTAGAAGAACAATCAACACATCAACATGTTAGTATACTGTAAAATATAGTGCAACGCCAAGATAATAAAGTTGGAACGTGAAGAGACATAGAGCAGCCATAAGTCGCGGTCAAAATATGGTGAATAATGTTGCTTAAGAAAATGTACAAAAGGGTTGTATGTAGTAAAGATTATCCAGTGAGTTGAACATTGTATTTGCATTGATGGTTAAAAAGGTATCATGGCATTGGTGCAACTGCAGGCATCTGTGACAAATGTAACCAAGAGAACAACAATAGCGAAACCGAAGCACAAATGAACAAGAAGTGACTAATGAGAAGGTACGCTATCAACTGCAGTTAAAAATTTTGTCAGTGATGAACTCTTAATAATAGATGGACTTAGGCTGTTCCATTCTCTTGTGGCTAATGAGGAAAAAAAAAAAGAGCTTAAAGCAGTCAATAGGAAAACGATATTCACTTAGTATATGCGAGTGTTTATGACGCGTTTCTCTTGTTTCAGAAACAGTAATGCGCATAGTACTGTCCAAGTTTAGGTGATTATGAATTGACTGGAACATCAGTTTAAGCCGCGCGATCGTAGCGCGAGACTGTAGGGATTATATGCCTCCTATTTTCATTATTTCCGTTCGAAAATTAGTGATTTTATATTTGTCAAATATAAACCTGACTGCATTCCTCCGAACTGCGCTTCCAGTTTGATTATATCTCGGTTAGTGTAAGGAAACCAAATAACGTCTGCTCATTCAAGGATAGGTCTAACCATTTTGTTGTATGTTAATACTTTAGTTTTGTAATGGGCGTCGTCTGATAAGGAAAAGTTGTTTTAGAGCCGTTGAAGTGATAGCACCCACGTGAGCACTCCTTATCAGGTCATGAATACTTAGTAAGCTAAGGTATTTATGTTCGGTAACTACAGGGAGCTGCATTTGGTTAATACAGTAAGATCGATTTATGCGTCTTTCTGGTTATTGTCATTAAAAAGATTTAGCGGTATAAAGAGCCATTTGCCAGTCATCGCACCAATTATTATATTTTCTAAAGCTTCATTAAGAGCCTTATGGTTGTTTATTGTATTAATTCCCCGATAAATGATGCAGTTTTCTGCAAAAAGTCGCATAAAAAGTCGACATTACACACCATATCACCCTCAAACCAACGGCTTGATATAGCACACAAACCGCACACTTGTCAACATGCTCTCAATATAGATTTTATCTGACCACAAGAACGGGTATACCATACTTCCGTTTATAACGTTTGCCGGCCTTCAACACTACAACACAGTATTATTGTCTAGACACCATTTTTCCTTAATCCGCCCATGACAAACCGTGGAGTGCCGAAATTCTTTGTCGGGCCGAAGAAGCTCGCCGTCTCGCCCGTTTGCGAATTCTCGCTTCGCAAGAGCGTTCAAAAGATCGACACGGCAACCGGCATAAACATGTGTCTTACGCCCGTGGAGACTTAGTGTAGCTTTGGCGACTTCTCCGGAAGAGTGGTCTAGCCCAGAAAATGTTGGCGCATTACGCAAGCCCTTACGTTGTGCTCGACCGCGTCAGCGACTTGAACTACCGAATAGCACGCATGACAGCAAGTTGTCGTCGCTCAGCCGCAAACGAAGCTGCCATGTTGCCAAGCTGAAGTCGTGTCATTCCCGTGGGAGCGAATAACTACTTCGCCCGGGGTGCCTCGGCTGTCCAGGGGGGAAATGTAGCAGTCCTGAAAAAGATGAAGCTGATAGCACAAGCCAAGGAAAAAGACGTTGGGGAAAGACTCTTGGGGGAAAGACGCGCAGCCGTTGGCCAGCTGATGTCCCTGCCTTCTCGACCTGTTCAGTGCTCCGAAGTCAAACTCCGTCGTAACAGTAGGTTAAATACCCCACATTCAGCCACAGTTAATCACTCAATTGGTGTCTTTTCGTGTGCTGAAGTGAGGAATTCTACCATTATTATTAGTAAAAATGGAGACAAAATAATTATTCAATGAATTCGCTGCTTCTAGGCTCTCTCCTTCTGGGGCTGGATTATCATCATGTCTTTTAGGATAGAGGCAGTTTAAAAATTTTGTTGGGGATGTTCTTATGAAATTATTGAGGGTACTAGCGAAGTAGGGCTGTTTAACAGACTTTATTAGGTTTTTCATGCTTTGTATTGCTAGGTTAAGTTTGTTTCTGGTTTGCGCACACGATGTGGTTTGCAAAGGGTCTTTGAGGCGATTAACTTTGCGTTTTGCTAGTGTGATGTCGCGGATAATCCAAGGGTTGCGTCTTTTAATTTTTTTTTATTAATATATGGGACGAACTTCTGAATGCAGTATGATACAATCTTTAAAATCATTCCATAATGAATCAATATCAGTAGGGATATCGCGTGCGAATTCACTAAATAAGCCATACTCGAAGAAAAGATGATTCAGGAAAGCAGTGTCATCAGCGTTAGTGAAATCTAGGAAAGTAGTTTACGGGTGCAAAGAAGAAAGTATCATAAAGGGGGATGCTACATAAGGTTATTGTGTGGTCAGAGATACCATCTAGTATTTCTACATTAGGATTATCAAGTGGAAAGTCGTCGCTCAGAAATATCAAGTCAGATATGCTATGCGAAGATCCTTGTACACATGTTGGTTGAGTAGCAACCCGAGTGAGGTTTAACTGCAGCATAAATATCTAGAAGAATATCTAAAGAAGCTTAGCGATGTTGCCATGTGGGCCATGTGATAACTGGGAGGTTAATGTCACCGAGCAATATTAATCTCTTTCTTAAACGATGACGTTGGATGTAACGTTGTAATGGTAGCATGAAGTCATGATCACATGAAGTGCCTCGATAAACACAGCCTATACTACAACAGAACAATGAACAAATATCAGTTTGCAAAAGATTACATCTACGCCTTCAACATCATGAAGTATATGGAGCAGTTGTTTTCTATTTAAGGAGTATAGCCACCATTTTTGAAGCGTCGGAAGGATGACGATCGCTTTCCTGGTTATACAGAGATGCTCCCTAAGCAATCCTAACCTCGCACGTTTCCGCGAAGATATTTTAATTTGATTTTAAAAACAAGCCAGGCAAGTACTTCGTTTTTCAAAACCAATTGGCATCGACATCTCTGTGACGAAAACATGTACATAGGTAAACAACATGACGCCATCAAACAACTGTGACGTGGAGTCGGCAAAGCAAAGAGCAGTGACGACACATGGCCGGACTCGAACAGCGCCGCCGCCACTTCCGGTCGTGCCCTGAGAAAGAACTACGCTTCTGCTCGCTTTACTCGAGGGCTTCTTCGTTGGTGCATGTTACAATTACCTCACCGGTGTACGTATGGAGACTGCCTGCATCGACATCTCTGTGACGAAAACGTGTACATAGGTAAACAACATGGCGTCATCAAACAACTGTGACGTGGAGTCGGCAAAGCAAAGAGCAGTGAGGACATATGGCCGGACTAATTAACTGATCTGTGCTGGGGCTTTTTGGGTCGCAGTCCCTCTGTTTTGGACCAATGTGGATCGATTAAAGCAAAAATACCGCAACAGAAAATGTACGTGTCTATACTCCTTTTATAAAAATGACTACCTCC
The DNA here is from genome assembly GCA_023969395.1 of Amblyomma maculatum. Classification (NCBI taxonomy): domain Eukaryota; kingdom Metazoa; phylum Arthropoda; class Arachnida; order Ixodida; family Ixodidae; genus Amblyomma; species Amblyomma maculatum. The sequence continues at coordinate 4,767 of JAJIZL010032939.1, read as the reverse complement.
CCACTTCTAGCTTTCTCGTCGTCTAGTTTTATCCAAATGAGCAATCTAGTTTTATCCAAATGAGCAAGCATTCTACTGAATCGTGTTTGTTTAGGATGTGCCGTGTATTTACATTAGCAAACGTTATTTTGTTTTGTGCTAATGAATAAAGGGGGGAGGGGGGGGGGGCGTATGGTTATTGCCTCGGATTGACTGGTTTTTGGTGAGTCAGTAGGACCAGGTTTAGTTTCCGTTCACCTTGTGAAGTTCTTTTCTGTATCCCAAACGAAAAGCTCGTTTTTAATGCGTAGCTTGTCGAACACCAGATCTACTTTGTCTCCGTTGTCTTTATACTCTTTCGCGAATTCCCCCAACTTCTTCATACTGCCACGCACACGGGCGGAATAGTCTTCACTGACAGAATACTTCAATCCCTTTAGCTTGGAACCCTTTCTTAGTATTTTAGATTTCTCGCGAGAGTCAAGCAGCTTGAGAATGACCGATCTGTTATTTTTTGCAGTGGAAGATCGATCAAGTCCATGAATTTTTTTCAGTATTAATGGGATCGATTGTTAGGATGTTTTTCGCAATTGTCTCATTGACTGTTTTTCCTAGAGCGTCACGATCTTCATCTGCGTCCTCCGGAATATAATATATTATTAGGTTAGACCTCGTGTACGATTTTCTAGGCTATCTATTTTCCTTTCGAGGCTCGCTGCTGTTTCCTTTAGGTTATAAATTCCCTGCACGTATGCCGATGTTTTGCTATCAAGCACGAGGAGTTTCCAATTTTGCGTCAATGGATGTCAATCTTTCTTCCTTAATTTCTTTGAAGTCATCGGCTATAGGTCAGATAATGAGCTTGACGCTATGACGGCGCGCAATAATGGCTATGTTCACGGCATTGTTCCCATGGTTCATTAGAAAACATCATTATTGCTTAATTCAAAGTAGCAATATTCAACTTGGATACACACATTACAGAAAACTACGTATATTTACAACGAGGGATGCAATTTTCTTTGGCAGTTTTGGCAACAGCAATGAAAGAGAGACTTACATTCCTGGTTTAGATCCGAACGTTCTAGGACGGCAGTGTGGGCTGCATACAATGAAAAAAGAATGAATTATCGATTGTTTTTCACGGGCAAGAAATGCTTGCGTGCTAACAAGTGTGCACGGTTTCTCGAACAGTCACCGCACTAGAGCGTCAAAGTACTTAAAACGGCGCTTAGCAAAGACAATTTTATGCGGTTTTGCAGTTTCAGCAGGATTGTGCACGTCATACAGTTAGTCTACGACGAAGTCCTTATTGTTCGCGTACAAGACATTGTGCATTTCTTTCCTCAGTTTAATCAGAATTCCTGAACTCAGAAGGACCATTTTTATAAACCTACAACAGTTACACCGGTGTAGCAAATCGCCAATACCTCGAATGATGACAACATTGTGTGGAGAGCTGATTATACTGAAAATGCACAGACGCCATTTTTCAAAATATTATAACAATGAATAAAACTCGCATGTCCATCCTTTTTTGTTTGCCATTGGCCGCCAAACCGGAGAATTATCTTTAAGGCCTCTACTTATCTTTCATCCTTCAATGAACAAAATTATTGACCCCTTTTAGAGCGCTTTTTCTTCGCACTTTAACTCTCAAGTCGTTCACTTGCGCTTTTCACCTTGAGCCGTCGGAGCGGGCCTAGCGCGAACACTCCCCCGAATAGGGGCCTCCGAGCAGTTGGCCCGATAGGGGACATGGAGGCTGTCCACTCTGATACCACTTGACTAGGTGGGGGTATAATTGCTCCTCTCGCGCTTGGTTGCTCAGTCTCACCATGAATGAGGTGCGTGCCGGTCCGAGTGCATCACTGCATCAGTGCAAACTGAGTCGGATCGTATCCAGCCTATGTAGCTCGCCGAAAAGCAGCAGCGAAGAGAAATTATGATCTTCTCGAGGTAGAGACCAACGACGAGAGAGAAGCTCGCATAGAGGAAAATGCAGTATAAGCGTGTAGCCATGCTTAAGAGAGCTTGCGTTTGGACAACTAAGTGTAATCGCTATAATCATCTGCAATTTGTTTGCCTGACCACCCCGTTATGTCATATAATTACTTTTTTTTTTTTTTTTTTTGCTGGAGCCGAGTTACAAACTGCTTTCAGAATATGCACATGTAAAGAAGGTTCAAGAGACTGCAATGCTTTATTCCGGTTGTACGGGATAATGTGTACACCTCGTTCAGCGGTCGGAAAAAATCCTGGTTGGTCGACCAGGTCACGACTTCACAACCATATATGACCTCGAGCGAGAATTTAAAACACTCCAAATTGAACCAAATCTAGCGAATCGGGGGAGGGTCCAAATGAAGTCAAAATTGTCGAAGAGGCTGCTCTAATGGGGATATTTCGGAAAATAGAATGAATTCAATAGATTAAACTTGCCGCCTTGAGGTTCGAACTCAAAGGTCCGAACTCTGGGGCTCAAGCTCTGCATGACAAGTCAGCATGTGCTGCAGTTTTAGCTATTGAGCCATTTTAGACATCCTTTAGCCAGATTTTTCAAAATGATTTTCGGAGAAAATACAAATGATCTACAGAGAAAGCTAGGTCACTCAAATTGAACTGGAGGGCAGCAGCCATTTTTTTTTTTTTTTTGCTCACAGAAACTTCAAAGGCAATAGCCTCGTATTTTCCTTGGCCTGTTATTTTTGGATTCCAAGAACATTTGCATTTTCATATGGGTAGAAAAAACTGAACCAAGTCATTGCCTTGTTTCCAGCTTTTCAACATTTCTTTATGATATCACTCTATGCGATACTACATGACAGCGCACCTTTTTGCATTGTTGTCCAGTACATGCCGGCAAGGTAATGTATTTACGTGCATGCTTTTTGAAGTGTAAAGTTTTGCTTTTAAGATATATCGTGACACATTACATAGTGAGCGAAGTTTTGGCAAAATCATGTCATTTTCGCGTGTAGTAGTGGGACCGATTATTTATACGTGCACAAGTATGGGGTTGACAATACGTTTAATAATGCTTTCATAGTGCCTCTGAATGCATGTTTGCAGTAATGACTATAGTGTTCCTGTTTGCAAACTTGGTGCATCAAATGCCTTATACTTGTTAAACGGGAACTGCAAATACAACACTGCTTAGCTTTCGATTTGTGTTTGCAATCGGATCCGTTTCGATTTTGAGTACCAGCGCGTGGTGACATTACATAACCTCGTAAATTGGTTGAGGTGAGCAATGTAGCAATGCCAGCTATAATTTAACTATAACTCAGCAACGGCAGTGGAATACTGCGAAACAACCATTTTCCTGCTGCGGATTCTCGCCACTCTAACTCGGAGGTTTTCAGCATTTGGTTGTAAAATGGGAAACGACCGAATTGGACCGCATTTCAGAAAGTATAAGAATTGGGTTGCGAGTCTCAAGCTGCCATCTCTTAGGACAATCTTCAAGGAGGGCTCGTGTAGTTGTGCGCTAGTTCACTTTTCTCGCGAGCACTGTAAGGGGAGTGGCACGTGCGGGAGATCTATTCACTATCGATGTGATACGGACTAATCCAAAAAGTACAATGCTCTTCTTCACTATAGCATTGGGCTTAAAGCCTTCGTGCCAAGTTTAAGTCCGCCTTGGACAAAGTACAAGGATTTTGAGCCGTCAGTGCAATTTGGGGAACACTTGCAAGCAAACATTGTGGCTTACAGGAGAGTGGCAAGCCACTGAATGTTCCTAAGCAACAAGAGAAAACTGAGAGAGTTGAAAAGGATTGGCTCTTAAAACAGTGCGAAACACGTGACGAAGTAGAAGGGGCAACACAATTGCTCTCTAACAACTGAAATTTTGTTTATTTATAGAAAGGTTAGTTATATAGGCCCGGGGTTGTGTTTGGTGCCTATATAGCTAACTGTTCTAGAAATAAAAAGGTGAGCTGTTTGTTCTTCCACTTCGTCTCGTGTCTCGCGCTGCTTTAAGATGATCCCAATGTTAATACGATCTTTGGCCGTCGTTTGGATCTTGAACGCTCCTTTTCAGCTTACATACTTATTCTGAGCAAGATGAGGCATAATATCTACATCGTCTCTCTAGAGATGGTGCTCTATGCTGCTATTTTCATAGTTTTCACACAGGCTTATAGATAGACGGTCTTTATCATGGGCAGTCGTCGGATGTACGTGGGCCTGGGCCGACATAATTAAATTTTACTGGTATACTGAATGACATTTCCTCGCGTCCAGCGGCTAAACCGGTGTGATCTCCGACGCTATTTACAACGCATTTCCCATGTAAGTGGCAACGTATTTAATAATGAGCAAGGATCTTTTATATAATAAATGTGCAAGTTTAATTCCTGTATGAATAAAGATTTCGAACTCATTTACCTCCGAGTTCTTAATTAACAATTGTATTTATTGTTTTTTTTTTTTTGTAAACACCCTCCTCTCAATTCGTTCGTTATTTTGGCCTACTTTTAGTTTTGCAGAATTAAGGTGTATTTTTTCTGTGTTCAACAAAAGGAGCTCACCTTTTGATAAGTGCCTCGAAGGTCTGCAACAATTGTATCTGCCTTTATTGCTTCCTGGCAGGGGCATCAGAAGGGTCTAAAAAGAGGGCTAGCAGCATCATTTTCCCCGCGATTTCTGGTGCCAGAAGGCATCTTCTCCTTTTGCCTTGCGGAAGCACGTCAATCAATGATGGTATATATTGAAGGACGGCTTTAAATATGCCTCACTTCAGCTTCGAGCATTTTTACTTTTTCTTCCAAATCATTTTTTTTT
>JAJIZL010032938.1:94825-155468 GCA_023969395.1 Amblyomma maculatum | reverse complement strand
AGAAACAACGCAAACAAGTACATGTTTATAGCAATAACTTGGGTTGTCCAAGACGATATCTCAAATAAAATATGTATTTAGAAAGAATTCAGACGAATCATTTGCCAATTTTTCCGGACATAATTGAAAAATTGTTTTGCCGTTTAAAAGAGTGATTTCTTTCTTGCTTTTACAGATTCACAAGGCGTTTTTTGGGCTAGCTGTTTGGTACATTTGTGGGCGCTTAAACATTCTGTATTCAAGGCTCAGAAACGACGACCTGCACTTAAAGCTCTTAAATATTGCTGCACTGATAGTTAACATGTTGACTACGGGCAAAACGAATGCCACAGTTCCAGTCGCTATTTTAGTTTTTGTCCAATAATCAATGCAGGGCTTTAAAATGTTTTGTCTCTCTGGTGTGGAGCGCTATTGGTACCCATGGCTCGAACGATAGGTAATTATTTTTGTACCTGTGAACCAACTCGGAGCTCGAGCGTTTGCATTCCGTGGCTTCTGTCCTTTCTTCTTTTTCTATGAGTCTCTACGTTCAGAAAGGGCGCTACAATACTGAGATTGGCGAACTTCTTTGGAGAGCACAGCTATAGTGGGGAGCAGCTGTACTCTAATTTAGGGATTGCGCGATGTGCATTTCCTGCCACAGCTCCCGACCCTCATGGACCACACCGACTCTAGCCTTGCAAGCTGCGACGCTGCATGCGAGTCTGGCAACAGGCCTGCCCCCTACAGCCCTATTCCGTCCCAGCCTTATCGGGAACCACGACCGATTGCAGGAGAAGAAGGTGAGGACGTTGAGAAGCGGCTACTTCATTATCAACGAGTTAGTCGGTACAACCGGTGCGACTCTGTCACTATGCTAACAAATGTATTTTTCTTTTTAACTCACACAGTGACGACCTGGTATGAGAATAACGAGGAAAACTTGACGACTTGGGAACGGTTTGCCACCGAGATAAAACAGCCTTTGTAACGCAAGATAGCTTTTATGAGTCTAATATTATGCCATTTGGGCTGTGCAATGCGCCTACCACATTTTAACAATTTATGAACACACTTTTGCCTGGCTTAAAATGGGATATTTGCCTTTGCTATCTGGACGATGTCGTCATATTTGGGAAGTCCTTCCAAGAACACAATGACAGTCTAGTACGCCTCTTGAATTGTCTGCAAAACGCCGCCATAATTCTAAACTCGAAAAAGTGCCGCTTTGGAGAGCGCCAAGCGCTGATGCTAGGACACCATGTCAATGGTGATGGTGTTGTGCCGGATCCCCAGAAAACTGCCGCTGTTGAGTCTTTTAAACCTCCGTAGGCAGTGGAGGAGTTGCGCAGTTTTCTAGGGTTTTTTTCGTATTTTAGACGCCCTATACATCACTTTGCTGACGTTGCTTACCCATTGACGTGCCTTCTCAACAAAAACTCCACTTTTTACTGGACCCCAGACTGCGACGCGTCATTCCGTCAACTGAAGTTTCTTTTAATATTGAAACCTATCCTACGTCACTTCGATCCTGATGCAGTGACAGAAGTTCACACGGACGCTAGTCGAATCGGTCTTGGGGCAGTCCTTGTCCAACGACACGATGAACGTGAGCATGTTATCGTGTACGCAAGTCATACCCTGAGCAAGACGGAGCGAAACTACACAGTCACTGAACAGAAATGCCTGGCTGTAGTTTTCGCTGTGCAGCGCTTCCGTTCATATTTGTACGGACGAACGTTTACTATCGTAACTGACCATCATTCACTCTATTGACTGCGGAACCTTCGAGACCCATGTGGTCGCCTCACACGGTGCGCCCTCCGTTTACAGGAATATGTCTTTGCCGTGGTGTACAAAAGTGGAAGGCGACATGCAGACGCAGATTGTCTTTCTAGGATGCCATTGGCCACGACCGGATCTGAAAGCGATGATTTCGACAATTATATATCGACCCTTGAGCCAGCGTTCCCAGACACGAATGTTTTCAAAACGGAACAGCAAAGGGATATCAGTCTGCAGCCTCTCTTTACCGCCGCCCAAGCCAGCCCAGCTACAAGCCGTTTTTGTGTGCATGATGGCCTCCTATGGAGAAAGAGTTATTCGCCTGTCGGCCAGCGATACCTACTCGTAGTTCCCAAGACACTTTGCACGGACGTATTGCGTGTCATGCATCATGATCCAACTTCTGGGCATTTGGGATCGGTTCGAACACTCCACCGTGCTCAATAAAGATTTTACTGGCCCAGAATGCGCTCGACGATTGAACAATACGTTGCCAGTTGCAAGCACAAGCAATGTCAACGCCACAAACGTCCCCTTGCAACTCCATCTGGCTTGCTGCATCCTGTGAAGACCCCGACAGCTCCGTTTGATCAAGTAGGCATTGACATCGTACGTCCGTTTCCGAAATCCTTGGATGGAAATCGCTGGATTGTAATCTGAGTGGACTATCTCACACGTTACTGTGAAACCACCGCTCTTCCATCTGCTACGGCGCATCAGCTGTCGCTTTTGCTGCTGCACTCAGTCAACTTACGACACACCACGAATTGTCATCACTCAACGGGGCCGACAATTCACTGCTGATGTTGTTGAAGAGCTGATGAGTTTATGCGCCGTAACTTCCTGACATTCGACGCCATACTATTCCCAGATAAATAGCTTGACCGAGCGCGTCAACAGAACGCTGAAAAACATGCTAGCCATGTATGTGGATGCAGGGCATAAGAACTGGGACACCATACTACTCTTCATCACGTATGCGTTTAATACCACCACGCATGAGACGACTAGGTAAAGTCCATTCTTCCTGCTGTATGCCAGGCTGCCACGGTATTTCCTGGATACTATCCTGCCCTTCACAAGCCGTGAAGACCGTTGCCTGGCTGAAACCCTCTGTCTCGCCGAAGAAGCTCGGAGAATCGCCCGATTACGGTCTGGTGCTTCACAAGAACGTTCTAAAGTACGATACGATGCCAGTCACCGGCTTGTCACGTACTCTAGGCGATTTAGTCTGGCTGTGACGTCCAATTCGGCGCCGCGGCCTACATAAAAAACTCTTGGCCCACTATGATTGCCCATATGTTGTTGTCAAACGCATCAGGGATTTAACTTATGCAATAGCCCGCCTGACAGCATCGGGTCGTCTGTCTGCCAAAACCGAACTATGTCATGGTGCCCGCTTGAAGCCGTGTCGGCCTCGCGCGGCTGACGAACACGCCCAGAGGGCTTCGGCTGAGTAGGGGGGAAATATCACGCTACTGACGACGATGAAGGATTGTGATAGTGTCAGAAGAAGAGGAAGAAGCGTTGGCTTCTAGGGGTTAGTAGGTTTAACTTTGTGCCGCTGCCACAGCCCTGTAAATAAACACCCCCTTCCTTTTTCACCGTACCAATAATCGTTGTAAGCCTTCTCCTGGATATCTGAAGACACAAAGAAAAAAAAGCCGAAAAAAACAAATAGGCTAGGGTCAAAGCTTGTTTTCACCCATGAAAAATAGGGAGCCTCAATATGGCAATAGGCTTTTCACCACTGTGCTAAAATACTAACCACGAGGCCTCATGATTTTGGATCAATGGCATACGCATACAAAAAATGGCAACAGTAAAAATGTTTTTGTGCGCTTATTGGGACAATACTCACAAAACTAAGCATGAATAACTTTCTTCCTGCCTTCATTACTTTCCGCTAAAGGTGCGTGTGTCACGCCGTGGTTTGGCCTCAGTAGAAGCGCCCTTTCTCTCACTGCGCAAGCATCACACTATCCCTAAATTACCACGGGACTACTCCCGGATCGTTTGCACCGTGGTTGCTACACAGCAAACCTTTTCCCGTCATTAATTCCGCAAATGATAAACAGCGTTATGCAAGCCGTCAGACGCCTATACCTCATCGAATTTAAACACGCTAAAAAGAAAAATATTACGAAATAGAGTTTTAACCTTTAATTTTGTATGGTAAAATTAATTCTGCTGCTGCTCCGCTACAATGCACACCTTTATCATGCGTCCAATACATCCGCGAGCCTTATCTTCAAACTTTGCTCAAGAGAAGCTGCATAACTTACCCGATGGGGTTAGTCCGCTGTTTCTCTGTTAGTCTTGACGTACACATTTTTGGGCGTGAAGACAACTTCAGGAAAGGTTTGAAGAAAGGGATTCTACTGATAGTTTATTATTCGGATGTATTGCACTGCAGAAGAGCACGACATATTGCTGAACCACAAAAAAGCTCTGACAACAAAGAGCACGGTGAGACAATAAGATGCGTCAACACAGCATGGCGGAAAATCTTCCATGAGAAAAATAGTAGTAGTACGCCGGCGTTATTCCTTCTGTTGCTCTATTATAACTATTTTTATATACTGCATTGTTTGTTTCGCCTGTCCTGCTTTTGAAAGTATTCCTTCATTAATTCACTATTATTTCAGTGTATTTTGACCATTGTTTATACGTGGGTTTTACTTTAATTTGTTGCTGATACTGTTTTTTGATGCATGTCAGTTTGTTATAGTTTCACGTATCAACCCCTTAAGAATCCCAAGCACGAGTAGCACATGTTAAATAAAGAATAAATATATATATAGCCCATTGATAACGCAATAGAAATAACGGCAGCCGCAGTTATTGAACGGCTCAAAATACTGCAAGAAATGGCTTAGGAGCGTATAACAAAGTTGGCAGAGAAAATGTCTTGAAAATAACGTTAGGATTAAAGTTAGTAAAGAATATTTAGCAGCCGAAATACGTTGCAAACGTGCCCCCCCCCCCCCCTCTAGTAGTTTTATTCATTTAGAGTGTAGACACCACGAGCTCTGTATGAATACAGAGGGTAGCATTCATGATGTTTTCTAGAGCTTGCAGCGTATATGGCATATTCAGATGTGCCCTGAACCCTCATAGAACAGGACCAAGCGTCATTCGTGACTACGAAATTCGTGATCTTTGTCGCTCTGGTCGTAAGCACTCCGATGCAGATGCCCTTTCCCACTCCCATCTGACCTTTGACCATGAACCTCACTCTGTCGCCGAACTCACTCCTTCCTTCCTTGCAACCACGGATATCGCATGTTATCAGCGCAAGGTTTCCTTAATTGTTTTAATCATGGACCTTCAGTCCAACCCTTCGAGGTGCCTCCCTCCTTGAGCACTCCGGCGTCTTGCTCATCACTTTGCTATCCGTGACAACCTCCTTTACCACCAAAACTATGCCCCTGATGGGCGAAAATGGCTGCTCGTAATTCCCCGACATCACCGCTTCCGTAATTTGCGCTAGCTATAACGGCGATCCACAGTGTGCCCATGCTCAATTCCTGAAAACGTTTGCTCGCCTGCGTCATCGCTACTACTGCCAGGGCATGTGTCGTTTTGTTCACCAGTACGTCTGCTCTTGCATGACAGCTCAGCATCACAAGACCCCACCACGCCCTCAAGCTCCTCTGCAGCCTCTACCGTATCCATTCGGGCCACTGGCACGTGTTGGAATCGGCCTTTATGGGCCTCCTTCCCTGCTCTTCCGACGGCAATAGGGGGATCATTGTTGCCATCGGCCACTTCACCAGGTATGCTTAAACTCCTGCTTTACCAGCTGCCACAACCCATGACGTCACTGGTTTCATCCTTGAGAAGCGCATCCTGCATCATGGTGCACCACAAAAATTACTTAGTGATCATGGTCGCGTATTTTTGTCTGATGTCGTAGATGTCCTTCTTCAGGAGTTAAGTGTTGTTGTTTATCGTAAAATGTCTTCTTACCACCCAAAGACATATGGAATGGTCGAGCGATTTAATCGGGCCATAGGGGATATGACGGCCGCGTATGCTTATTCCACGCACTTCAATTGGGACGGGTTTTGCCTTTTATTACTTAAGCCTTTATTTGTGCCTCACAAGCAACTACCGGCTTCCACTCTTATTTTCTTCTGTACGGCTGGGAACCTTCTTTCACAATGGACACGATCCTACTTTACCGTCCCGAATCTCCTAATTGACATCCATCTCTCAAGCCGCTGCCTATGCTTAACAGTGCCGTGAGATCCTACGTCAGATAGCAACTCGAAACCAGTACCACCAGAAAAACAACCTTGCCGGTTCCACACGTCTGCCGCCTGCTTATTGTACCAACTCGTTGGTGTGGCTGTGGGGGCCTTCTTCTAACTTCGGCTAGTCGACAGAATATCTGAGTCGATACTGCAGACCCTATCCCACGCTACATCAAACTTCCCCGGTTGATTACCTTATCGAGCACCTCACGCCTTCAACAGATCACCGGACGTGAAATTTACACACTAAGCGCTTAACCGTACTATGACCCTCCTACTCTGGCTTCCTATTAATTCACCAGGCCGGCGTCTTTTTACGCGAAGATATTGTACGAAAGATACCTGACCGATGAAAAAGCAGCAAGAAGAGCACAAAGAGGATGTTGGCGCCGACGACGCAATTGGGACGACGACACTGATGAATTTAGAACTGTCATTGAAGAACGCTGTCCTTCGTAATGGCAACTATAAAATAAAGATATCACAGTGAAAACTATCTACACCGCCTCATCACAGCTCTCTTAAGTTCTTCGAAAGCGCGCAGAATCATAATCATATTCAGAATAAGCTCGTGATGCTTTTATGTTGCGTCCAAATGGTACCAGTGTTTCTTACAACGTTTTAGGTACTAACCAGCACGTTTGATCATGAGAATAGTCGCTCAAACTACAAACGCCCACTTATTTTAACGAAAGCTAATAAAGAATACTTCATTAGCTTTCATTAAAATAAGTGGGCGTTCGTAGAACGTGGGCATTCATTTTATTATATCTCTTTTGGCTTCCTAACACGGGTAAACTGCTGGAGGAAAATCCTGCGCTAGAGATACCACTTAAAATATATTTAGCTTAGTTAAAGCCCTCATTTTCTCTAAAACTAACAGATAAAACAACACGCTTATTTTGTATTAGAATGCTACCCAAATACTCTGCGCAAAGTATCTTTTCAGCATACGATATTCATAGTCCCATTTTTTTAGCATTAGCCCCAGTCTGTCTCTTTTGCTCATTTTGAAAGGAGTAAAGTTGTAAGAAAAAATCTTGTAGCAATATTATGGTGCTTGTGAAAGGTAATAGAGGAAGCCACAAAATATTATATTGCTCGTATAGTCCGAGGCTGAATATTCCAATTCGTGTTAAAACGAGTACCAACTTCGAAACGATATATATTGTTCTCACCATCTCGGCATAGCATTCGTGTGTTTTGTCCTTCGAATTTTGTCACAGAAAAATTGCATGGAAAAACATTTTTAGTTTTATTGTAATAGTTATGACTGATCATACTCTATATCGTTTGCGCTACTTCATTCTTGTGCAAGAGCTGCGTCTAATCTATGTATTCCGCTCCGGATGCCTAGATTGACTATTAGATAAGGGAGTGTCGTTACGCTGGGACTAAGTCGACCCGGCCTTCACTTGGTAGCGTGCAGAGACTCGGGGTTGATGAAGGATTGAATCTTCGATGTTGGTAAAATATATACAAGCAGGTTTAATGGCACTTTGAGAAAACTTATTTACATGAAAAAGAAGGGTATATCAGCAAAATGGCAAGCGTTAAGAGTTCATAGCGAGAAGCGTCTGGATGAGCCGTTTACCCAGGGCTCAGAGCCTCATTTCGTGCTCTGCAACGTCCTTAAAACCCCCTGTGTCCAGCCCCTCTCTGAACATGCTGACCAACCAGTTCCAGGGCACGCCCCTCAGATATCGGCATCCAATCGAACACATCACTGCAATGATGGCCTGATGCACTGACTGGTACGGCATTGTTTCGTTAGGCGTGGTCACTTGTTGGCCGGAAGAGCTTGGGAACGGCGAGGAGGTACATTTCTATTCTTCAGCAAAGATCCGATATGCTGGTTCCGGTAAGTGGATTTCCTTCTCAGAAACCCAAGTGCACGTGCGCGCCACATACTGCTCCCAGCATTGTCCCTTTCCGACAATTGCAAATCTTTCCTGCATTCCCGGGAAATCCTCTAATGGCCGTATGCGTCATGCTCCTTTCTTGTCCTGCACGTCAGCGGACGGCGTCTCCTTTGGACAATAGGCATTCCTCACTTCACCATAGCGCTTCTCGACGGGAAGGGTGAACAATTGAACGAAAGCACTTCCGGCTATTTCCCACAGGGCGACATTTCTTTGTATTTTTCTAGACGTTCCCTTGACAGGGCCAATTTGGCATTTGCAGGGTCTCAACAAAGCAAAACAGGCTCACACAAAAGGATTCATGGAAACAGGCTCACTTGGCGCCCTTGTACCAACAGCACATATCCACAGCACATATCCATGCCCACAGACGAACAATAGAGCGCGCAAGTGCGGACCATGCACGGTCATACCAGCCTCCTCCACCGCCAGAAGAGTCTCGGAGGGCAGCAGTCTCAGCTGCTGCATGAAGAGACGACTTCATGGCCTGCACAGGAACGCTTGATGCTCGCTGTTGCTTGTCGCGTTGTCTTGATTGTCGTAGGCCAAATTGCTTGAGCTGTCTCTGAAACTCAACCACATGTTTAAGCAAGCACTCGGCTCCCGTCTGAAGAGACCAGGTTAAAAGAAAACTGCCATCGTTGTTCGAGAAAAGCCCACACTCAAGGCGGTCAGGACCCACGTATGCCTAGAAAACCAAACGTGCTGCTTTACATAGTCACATATATACAAGCGCACGAAAAAAAAAGAACCTGAGTATCAATTTGGATACATGGTGAGGAGCACCTCAGACCGCTTAGAAACAGCGGCTAAGCGCGTCCACATTCCCATTTAACTTCCCCTTTTTGTATCTGATTTCAAAATCGTACTGCTGTAAAATCAAGCTCCACCTAAGAAGGCGACTGTTCTTCGATGTCGCAGATTGCAGCCAAGCCAGAGGACAATGGTCCGTCTCTACGGTGAATTTGGCCCCTCCAAGATAGCACTGCAATTTTTGAATGGCTCATACAGTGCAAACGCACTCTTTCTCTGACGCGCAGTAAGCCCTCTCTCTTGAACTCAGTTTTCTGCTCAGGTAGAGCACGGGGTGCTCCTTACTGTCGTCATCTCTCTGGCAGAGAACAGCACCTAGCCCTCGATCACTTGCATCACACTGGACCGTGAATTCTCGGTCATAGTCTGGAGCTCGCAATACCGGACGGCTAATAAGCACAGCCTTCAGGTTTACGAAGGAGGCTTCCTTTTGTTCGTCCCCGATTACATTTGTCGGTTCTGTCTTGCGGAGAGCGTCGGTCAGAGGGCTAGTCAAATCTGAATAGTTAGGGATGTAGTGATTGTAGTATCCCGTCAGCCCCAGGAATGCCCGAATTTCCATCTTCGTGCTCGGCCGCGGGTAGTCTGCTACCGCAGAAATCTTAATCTCGCTGGGTTTCCTGAAACTTTGACCTACATTGTGACCCAAGTAGTCCACGGTCGCCCTTGCCAGGCAACATTTCTCGGCCTTTACGGTTAGCCCAGCTTGACGCAAAAGGCTCAGTACAGCTCTTAGATGTACCATATGGTCCGCCCATGAGTCGGAAAAAACCGCAATGTCATCTAAATAAGGCACCGCGAATGTTTCGCACCCCTTTAAAACCCTATCCATGAGTCGGGAAAAACAAAATGGAGCATTTTTGAGCCCGAAACTCATCATTGTTGGCTGGTAGCTGCCCGTCGGAGTGACGAAAGCCGCGTATCTGCTGGCGCGTTCAGTGAGTGGTACTTGCCAATATCCTCGAGTAAGGTCCAGCGTATTCACATAGGCCGCTTTACTGACCTGTTCTACTCTCTCCTCAATATTCGGAATAGGATACACTTGATCCCTGGTGAGAGAATTTAGCTTTCGGTAGTCTACCACAGGCCTAGGGTCTTTACCTGGAGCTTCTACTAAGATCATAGGCGAAGCATAATCGCTTTCTGAGGGTTTTATTACTCCCAATTCCAGCATGCGAGTTACTTCCCTATCCAGAATTTCTCTTTGCCTTGGAGAAAATCGGTAGCACCTTGATCGCACTGGCACGTCTGAAGTCAGCTCAATATCGTGCTCAGCCAAATCAGCCCTGCCTGGCCTGTCCACGAAGCAGGCCTCAAACTGTGTTATTATCTCGCCCAGATCGGACAGCTGGGATTACTTTAGTTCTCCTCTCTGCTCCGTCTTTTTGAGAAGCTCCTGAGCATTGCTTCCTTTTCCGCTGAGGCAAATCAAGTTGTCCCCCATCTCCTCGGGAAGGTTTAACGTTAGATTTACCACGGCTGCCCTCTGCACATGAGGCTTCATAAGATTGCAATGATAAATTCGCACTTCTTTACGCTTACCGGGGATTTTCACTGCGTAGTTAGTGTTAGAAAGCTTTGCAACGACTTTAGCAGGTCCTTCCCACTGTACTTTGAGCTTATTCTGCCTTGAACCTCTCAGCAACATCACCTGGTCCCCGATACGAAACGTCCTTTTACGGGCTTAATTATCATAGTACACTTTGGAACGAGCCTGGGCTGACTTCATGCTGGCCTCAACGAGTTCCTTAGTGTTATGTAAGCGATTCAAGAGGTTCAGAATGAATTCTACTACTGTTGGGTCTTCTCCGCGCCCCTCCCAGGCTTCGCGCACCATTCGCAAAGGTGAGCGCAGTGACCTTCCGTACACCAACTTGGCTGGGCTAAATCCAGTGGATTCGTGCGGCACTGACCGCAAAGCGAAAAGTGCTGCAGGCAGGTAGGTATCCCATTCGTGCTTGTTTTCATAGCACAGTCCCCCCAGGACTCGTTTGAGAACAGAATGCCATCTTTCTACGTTGTTGCTCTGCGGATGGTGGATCGAGCTATGCACTACCTTAAAGCCGCATCGCTCAAGAAATGAGGTGGTGAGGACACTTGTGAAAACGCTGCCCCGATCACTTTGGACCTCGGAAGGGAATCCAACTCGTGTAAACACTGACAGCAGCGAATCCACTACGCTCTCGGACGTCACCTCGCGCAGCGGAACAGGTTCTGGAAACTTTGTGGCTGGGCATAACATAGTGAGGATATAACGGTACCCTGACTCTGTCACAGGAAGTGGCCCAACTACATCTATTACGAACCGGTGAAACGGCTCGGTAATGATTGGTACTAACACCATCGGAGCTTTCCACTTATCTTGCGCCTTTCCAACCCGCTGGCACGTGTCGCATGACCGTACAAAATTTTCCGTGTCCTTAAAACATCCAGGCCAATAGTATTCTTGCAACAGCCTCGGCTTTTTTTTCCTTATTCCAAGGTGACATGACCACGAGCTGCCATGGGAAAGTCGAAGTAAGTCTTCGCGGTACTTTTGGGGAACGACTAATTGGTCCCGCTTTACTCCGCGCTTATCCTTGAATAAGCGATACAGCACTCCCTTTCTCATCTTGAGAGAAATATTCTTTGCTGTCTTAGTGGCGCGGTGGCGCTCCCTTATCTCCTGTATCTTGGGATCATTGGCTTGCTCCATAGCTAAGTCCTCTCGGGTTACACTTAAAAGTCTCGTGAGATTACCAGACACTGGCGGCAAGAGGTTACTCTCAAGAACGTCCTCATTCCGCGTCTCATCAAGCTCACTTTCAAGTTGACTTATCTGAGATGCCTCGCTCTCAAGGTTTTCTGACCTGCTATCTTCCGCATCGACCACTGCTTTAACTGCTGTTTCCTCAGCTGGAATGAGCAGTGTAGCTAGTTCTCGCGCCTTTGCACGTGTTAAGGCTTGCACAACTCTGTCTCCGAAAAGGATGCCCCTCTTTCGCAGTAGCATGTCCGATTTGTTGG
The DNA here is from genome assembly GCA_023969395.1 of Amblyomma maculatum. NCBI lineage: Eukaryota > Metazoa > Arthropoda > Arachnida > Ixodida > Ixodidae > Amblyomma > Amblyomma maculatum. The sequence continues at coordinate 143,704 of JAJIZL010032938.1, read as the reverse complement.
AAAACAAATACGGATAGCACTTAGGAAGCTTTCCTGAAACGGCAGCCTCGGTTGTTAACTCGCCGAAAGGGCCCTCGATGACCACGTCCGCGATTGGCAAGCACACACTCTGTTCCTCCACTACCTGGCGGATCCATGCACACTGTCCTGTATAGTCGGAAGGCGACACATACGCCGGATGGACAACATCCATCGTTGCGGCCGAATCGCGCAGTACCTTGCATGGCTTCCCGTTGACTACTAGGTCATGCAGGTAGGGTTCCAAAAGCTGCATATTTTCATCGCAGTCACTGACATACGAGAAAGCAATCTTTTCTTTCCGGCAGTTGGCGGCAATGTGACCCTGCTCATTACACCTAAAGCATGTGAGCGGCTTCCTAGCCTCAAGCTTATTCTTTGTGTTCTGCGCGTTGGTCACTTCCCCACTTTTCTCACTGCCGTCCTTTCTAGGGAGTTTGCCTGAAAAAGCCTTCCTTTCTTCGTTTCCAACTCTAGCAAAGTGCCATTCCTGACGGTTATTCACACTCAACTTGGGATTGCGGGGCCCATCCACTGCTGGGTTGCTGAATTGTCGGCGCGAAGCATACTCCTCAATGAGTTCGACAGCTTCAGTTGCCGACTTAATCTCGCCTCGGTCTTGTAACCAATTTCTTTCTTTTTCTGGGAGGCAGTTATAAAACTGCTCCAAAAGAATTCGCTCGACTACAGCGTCCCTATCACTGTAGGAATCAGTGCTCTTTAGCCACTCGGCCAAATTGACTCTTAAATTGTATAGGAATTCAGGGTAACTCTCGTCCCTGGACTTAGTAGCGTTCCGAAAACGTTGTCTGAACGCCTCGGCGCTAAGCCTATACTTTCTCAGAAGGCAAGCCTTGACCTTCTCGTAGTTGTCCGCGTCCTCCTTGCTTAGCCGCGCGACAACCTCCGCTGCCTCGCAGGGCAGAACCGTCAATAATCTCTGAGACCAAGTGTCTCGCTGGAAGGGCAGTTTTTCGCAGGTTCGCTCAAAGTTAGCCAAATACAGACCGATATCCCCTGATATCACATATGGCTGCATGTACTTTGACATCTTGAAATCTGTCTCCTTGTTGAGAAGAGGTACCGCCAGCTGGGGGCAATTGCCCGACCTCTTGCTCAACTCTAATTGTAATTTCCGGAGCTCAATTTCTTGCTCCAGCCTTCTTGCTTCTCTTTCAATTTCAATTTCACGCTCACGCCTCTTTTTCCCGCTCTTTCGGCTGTCTGAGCTGCTCCTTTTTTTGTCCGATGAGGTTCCATGCTTCACTGAGCTCCTCATCATCGGTTCCCAGATCAGTGATTGCCTTTATAATCAAGGGGTTTCGTGCCAAACCACTTGTATCAATTCCCAATTCCTCACACAATTGCAACAGTTCCGGTTTCTGCAGCTTTTGTAGGTCCATGATCGCTCCGAGTGTCGGCTACTTCCAAAACAACTGTGCAAACTACCAAACCTAAAGGCGTTTCAACACACTTAACCAGTTCTAAAATCTAACCCTGTTCTAGAACCTGGTCCACATCAGAAGAAAATCCGAGCACTCACCCACACATGTGATTGATGTTTCGAGGTGCTCTCTTGTGTGCCGATTGTTCCTCCTGCTTGTTGCTTGAGATGCAACCTCCGATCACCAGATGTTGTGGCTTGTAGATTTTGATCCACCTCCAATCACCAGATGTTTTGGTTTGTAGATTCAGATCCCACCGCTGCCACCAGTTGTCCTGACGCTGGGGCTAAGTCTACCCGGCCTTCACTTGGTAGCGTGCAGAGACTCGGGGTTGATGAAGGATTGAATCTTCGAAGTTGGTAAAATATATACAAGCAGGTTTAATGGCGCTTTGAGAAAACTTATTTACATGAAAAAGAAGGGTATATCAGCAAAATGGCAAGCGTTAAGAGTTCATAGCGAGAAGCGTCTGGATGAGCCGTTTACCCAGGGCTCAGAGCCCCATTTCGTGCTCTGCAACGTCCTTAAAACCCCCTATGTCCAGCCCCTCTCTGAAGATGTTGACCAACCAGTTCCAGGGCACGCCCCTCAGATATCGGCATCCAATCGAACACATCATTGCACTGATGGTCTGATGCACTGACTGGTCCGGCATTGTTTCGTTGGGCGTGGTCACTTGTTGGCGGGAAGAGCTTGGGAACGGCGAGGAGGTACATTTCTATTCTTCAGCAAAGATCCGATATGCTGGTTCCGGTAAGTGGATTTCCTTCTCAGAACCCCAAGAGCACGTGTGCGCCACATACTGCTCCCAGCATTGTCCCTTTCCGACAATTGCAAATCTTTCCTGCATTCCCGGGAAATCCTCTAATGGCCGTATGCGTCATGCTCCTTTCTTGTCCTGCAAGTCAGCGGACGTCGTCTCCTTTGGACAATAGGCATTCCTCACTTGACCATAGCGCTTCTCGACGGGAAGGGTGAACAATTGAACGAAAGCACTTCCGGCTATTTCCCGCAGGGCGACATTTCTTTGTATTTTTCTAGACGTTCCCTTGAAAGGGCCAATTTGGCATTTGCAGGGTCTCAACAAAGCAAAACAGGCTCACACAAAAGGATTCATGTAAGCAGGCTCACTTAGCGCCCTTGCACCAACAGCACATATCCACAGCACATATCCATGCCCACAGGCGAACAATAGAGCGCGCAAGTGTTGACCATGCACGGTCATAACAGTATTGATAAACAAGCTGCATAGCCTATACTTTGTCTACCTACGTCGATATACCGAAGCACAACTAAGCTACCACAAAGCGGATCATAAGCGTAGCCAAGCAGCCGTTGCTTCCGCAACGCAACCAGTTTTAACCAGATCTAAACTCCAGATAATTTTTTTCAGTCTTTAGCATATACCTTCGAGAGGCATTTAGCGAGATAACTGCTTTTTCAGTTCCGGGTGAACAGCTGCACCACCACGCACGACGCTCACGAAACGAAAGGCTGCTCTCGCAAGTAGCGCGCGCAACTCGCTCGAATGGCGTGGCTTCGCCCATAATCACGTGATGGCTGCTCCGGCTCTTATTGGCCCTCTGCTGCTACTCTGACCCGGCGTCGGCGCGGCGTCGGCATTTTATTGCGATAGCAATACTGCGCCAGGTTTCCAGCCATCGCGTAGCTCACGGCCGGACGCCACGGTTGATATTGAACAGCTGCGAAGAAGAAGAAGAGGAGAAGGAGGAAGAAGAAGAACAACAATGGGAGTGGCTTCTCCCATTTTTATTACACACCAATCTCAGTTTCTAGATTATCATTGGCCGCAATATAAGCAACCACAATTTGTATTTACTCAGTCCTTGCTGTCCAAAATTGCAGTTTCGCTTAGGTCAGTAAGACGTGTTGGCAATGTTCAAGCTACTTCCACACTGTGCTTTGACCAGTCGTTGCCATCTAATGCAAAACACTTGACTACCACGGTAATAAAGGGACACCTTGAAGATTATCTATTACAATATCCAGGACACGTAGCTATTTTCACAGATGCCTCACAACGAAATGAAAAAGCAGCAATAGGGATTTACTCCAAAGCACTTGATTGGAGTTTTTCTGTACGAATCCCTGATTACACACCAATATTTACTGCTGAATTGCTTGCAATTGGTTTGGCCCTTCAAAAAGTTCCTGGTAATGTTACTCACGTAATAATACTCTCTGACTGCCTGTCAGTCTTAGCAGCATTAGAAAGTCCGAAAATGCGTCTTTTGAAACAAACCCTGATGTTTTTCCTTCCGATACACTTACAGGAAGTACGTTTTCAGTGGGTTCCGGGACACTGCGGCATCGCTTCTAATACAATGGCGGATTATTTAGCAAATTCAGCTCTCAGTGGGCCTGTTGCCGATGTTGTACCCAATATTATCTTGCTAAATATATCCCGTTTTGAACGATTTCAAACGTTAAACTCCTTGAGCCATGAGCCACTCCTTGCGACTACGGATTTTAACCATTTAAATTTCCATTGGAATGTCCGATGTTGTACCTCGAGGCAATGTGAGGTTTCCATGACGCTCATGCGTTGTAGAATTCCTTCCCTCAATCTTTATTTATGTCGCTCTGGATTCACGCCGTCGAATCTTTGTGCGTCATGTAACGACGTGGAAACAATCGAACATTACATCCTCTCCTGTCACAGGTATGCTACTCAGAGAAGACATTATCTAGAAATACCTCTTACTCGCCTAGGATTGCCATTTACAGTTCCTGTCCTCCTCTCCTTTGGTGCAACCGTCAAAGGGTATGCCCTAAAACCGGTGTGTGAATTACTTCATAATTATAATATTGCTACTGGAAGATTTGTGTGTTAGCGCTGAGCTGTCTTAATTGTATTTTTTCTTCTTATTATTATTTTTAGTAATTTACAATTTTATTCCTTTTTTATCATTGCTTTCTATTACATTGCCTCAAAATTTCAACTTATTTCAGCAACACTAGCTCCTAAGTATTAGGTTATCTGTATCATACAGTCAAATCGACATTATCAAAAATATTATGTCACCTACAACGAATTCTGACCAATCCCCCACTGTGGGTATGTGCCATTACAACGAGGGAGAAGAAGAAGAAGAAGAAGAAAAACGCTCGGTCACCGGCAGCTAATGATTTCACTCCACATTCGGTTCAGTACCATTGAACTTTTCTTATTTATCTGTGGGTTTGCAGCTTACGCTCTGGCGTCATACTTTTTTGTAGCACCTTACACTGATTGGGCGTGATAGGGGAATAATGTAGCAGGCACAAGAAGCTTCCGCCATTGTTATCGCAATTCAACTAGGGTTACAGAGTTAAATCACATTTAATTGTTTTTCGGTTCCGCCAGACCCCGGCGTTCTAGCGAAAACATCCTCTCCACTGGCTACAAAACTGCTCCGCTGCCGCCGACGAATCGCCCGGAAAATGCCCCATGTGGGCCACGCTTAAGCAAAACAAAAGGTGTAAGAAAACAACAGCGCATGCCATTTCTTTCAAGTTAGTATCTCATTAACTAGCGAATTCTGGGCCAGTGAGTGAAGCGTATTGAAAACATCGCACTTTAAGCAATTGGCCAGTATTCTACAAAAATATAGCCTTCCCAGCTGAATAAACAAGCTAATGTCTCCTCATATCACCTCACATGTCATATCCTGATAGCGGCCAATTTTCAAGCTCCAGTGCATATTTCACTGAACTAATTGCTGTCACACAAAGTCATTAACATACCCAGTTGAAGCACTTTATTCACTTCACAATCTTCACGCTTGCAAATCACTGACGATCACCGTAACAATAGCACTCCTTCAGGAAGCTTGCATATTCATTGCAAAGAAACCAAATGCCTTTATTTCATATTTCCTAGCAAGCTCATCTCATCTTTTTACACGAAGTTGTTTAGACTGACTTCAAGTTTGCACCCACATTTTCTGATATGACGTCTGGTGTAGGCAGATTAGAAAATATATATTATAACTCAGGAAGCACAAATAATTGGCCCAGTGTTTGGTACTGTTTATAGAAATATTGGCGCACCACATAACCAATGCATTGCCAACACATTACCAATATTTGGCCGTGGTTTGCGCTACCTGGAAAGGTACATTCGAAGGATCATGTATATTTGAGCCATTAGAAGGCAGGCCTGAAGGGATAAAAAATAGACACATATTGGCAGCTGCGCAATTCTTTTCTAGAGTGTTCCGGAATTGCTGCTGTGTATAAATAACAGAATGAACTGAAGGAAAGATAACAACGGTGTTATTACGAGCCTCTATTATGAAAATATTTCACGTCAACATGTCGGGACAAAACACCTGATTAGACTAGTTTTCGTTTTTACTATGCGATAAGCGAGCCCTTTTGGCCCTTCGGCGAAGGCTGTTTCTTCACACACGTTGTACGAATATGACAAAGGGTACATCAACATGAGGTTTAGTGAAGTTAAGATAACGTGCAGGTCTTGAGGTAGTCGACACAGTTTATCCCGGGACTGAGAAGTATATCGCTGCAGTGCTTGGAATGAACAAACGTATTTCTAGCATACGTTTTTACAGATTTTTAAAGACAGCACACCATCCGGATAAAAATAGATTAATCGCGAATAGTATGTATGCACTTCAACTACCCAAGTTCATTTTTTCTATTTTGCTTTTTTATTTCGCACGCATCGCTAAAGGAATTCGGCACTTCGAACTGCATTATTCGCATAAAAAGACCACTAACCTTGTGAAAATCGTTGATGTTTTTAAAACATAGTAGCTGTCACTGTTATACAATTAATTACATGCAATAATGTTGAATTTATCCTTATTATGTAGTTTTATAATAACCGCCGATCATTAGCGAGCATCGCTTGAGATGTCAGATGTAATCAAAATACTGGACTCGATTAGAAAAAGGTTGTCTCTGCTTAGTGAAGAAAAATAATATTGTTTACCTTGCAGTTACATGCGCAGATGGTCATATGATAGTAGTGTCGTTTACAAATTTTCTTGTAAACTTTTTCATGCTATTAGGAAACCACAAAATATAGATGTTTTCAAAGGCACTATACCTGTCTGAAATTTCGCTGAAAATAAAAACAGATTGTAAGAGCGCGCAACCAATGGTTTCAGCATTCGATGGAAAGTGACATTTAAGGAATAACATAATTCATGAAAAACACCAGCATATTGTGTCCTTGCACACACGTTATTCGTTCATTCTAGAATTTATAAGCCAGCATTGACTCTGAAACAACTAGGCATCATTTGTTAGTCAATTATTTCAAAAATGAGTTTATAATATTTCAGAATACAAAACACACTTTAATTTTCCCTCTACTTTCGATAAAGTGTACAAGAAGTTTAAAAATGCTTCGAAATGTTGCTTCAGAGACTTAAAAGTTGCAGCGGCCCCTTGTCCTTGACCAGCATTCACGTGCCGTGTAAACAGATGTATCATACGGTACATTTTCTGCGTTTCTTGTTGCTGTCGATTCCCTGCGGTCATGTCACTTAACGCAGAAGCGATACTACCCGCATTGCTGGTTTTTGCATGGGTGCCTCTGAAGTCTCCCATTAGCAACCGTTTCAAGAAACTGGCCCCTGGTAATTTTTGAACCCATCTAACACAAATAAAGAGAAAGAGATCGCATTTGCTGACCACAGTGTGAGACCACTCTGCCATGTTGGTAGGCAGCTTTTGCGCATGCTAAGCTGTTAGTGGCAGCGTTTATATACGATTTTCGACGGCCAGATGCCCACATTGCTCTTCAGATGTAGGTGTCTCAATTTCGTGTGAAAAATTGCTCCAAATACCTTAATTAGGTCTTCATCGTCTTAATGAGAGCGCAAAGTATATCTGGTAAATGGTTTGATTAGCCTGGCATGATGGTGGCAAATAAAGGCCAAAATACAAGAACTAACCTATAAGCTAGACAGTTCTATATATCGCCTTCGCACATTTAACTCAGCTGAGGTAAAGCTGCTAATTATTTTTTTTCTTAAACCTGACCGCACTTCCCACTTTGTGCACAGTCAGGACGTTTACTCTTGGATACTAATTTCAGTGGGTAGAAAACATCGCACAGAAGCATACAAAAGTATCTCGACCAGTGACTGTGCAAATGAAGGTGAGAGCTCTGTTATTAGCCACCGGACCTATACCACACCTGCGGAGATTTATGCCAAAATAAGTGTATTCAATTTGAGTGCACAACATAAAATAATAAAAATGCCCGAAATTTTGCCTCATTCATTACAGTGTAGATGTCTTTTCCGGACAGTGTATTGTTCTGAACTCAGCAAATTTGGTACTACGCTTAGCAGTTTGCAGTGAATTTCCCGCATGGCATCACGTTTCCGTAAACACAAATCAAGGGCAATCAGGACGCAGCAAACGAAGCATGCTTGTTCTTAATAAGGAAGGTCTCACTCAGAGTAGCGGTGGTTAATTTCATGCGCAATAGAGCCAAAGTATTTTCGACAATTCCTTTTTTTTATCTTTGCCGTAGCCACTGCAACTCATGAGCAGCAGACAATACGATTTGCCGAGCGTCTTACGCGGAAACCGTGCTCAGTGTCTGTGCTCTGTGGAAGAGCGTGAATATAATTTTCACGCAGCAGTAATTTTGAAGGAAATTGTTTTGTTTGTTTGAAAGCTTGATATCGTCTTACCCTAAACTACTTCGAACACGCCACTTGCAATAACCACGAAACTATTTTGATTAGAAAACTATTTACACAGATTATTTTAAAATTTGTTTTTAATTGCTTTTGCAATACATTGCACCTGATTACGATCAAAGAATATTCCCAAAAAAACTGTTTTTTTTTCTTCTAATTACTTATATTTAGGAGTTTTCGGAATTCCTCATTCAAAGAGTCGGTATGTATTCTTCCGCGTATATTGTCTTTTGCTTTTTCATTAGCACCTTAAAAACAGGCTGGTATTATCTCCTATGTACTTGTTGGTCTATTATCCATCTTCTTGATTCGCATCATCGCCATTTCCTTGTGCTGCCAAGGCCTGAGGACGGCACTGATTTCGTAGCTCTAGAAAAACTTGAGGTAATCTTTTCTTTGTTGTTGGATGTAGTATACTTTGAATTTGCTGGTTAGTTATTTCGATGTGGAGTGATGACGTGATAGTGTCACAATTGCTACGCCGATCTACGCCAATCCGCACTGTTTCATTGCGTCTTGATTTTGAACGTGTGTAGTATTCTCCAAGTGCCATGTTAGAATACACTTTTAATAAAGATGTGGTTTAGTATATGCGGTTTAACATCACAAAGCAACTCGAGCTATGAGAGACGCCGCAGTACAGTGCTCTGGAAATTTCAGCCACTTTGGGTTCCTTAACGTGCACTAAAACTGCACAGCACCCAAGCGCCGTGCTTTCTCCCGGCACCAAAAAGCTGTCGCCGCAGCCGGGATTCCATCCCGCACCCTTCGGCAAAACAGGCGCGCACCCTAACCATTGCACCACCATGGCGGTCCTTAATTAGGGACACCCCTCTTTTTAATACCAGCCACATGATTTGAAGCATCTGTCGTAGTCGTCGCTTTCGGTCTGTATTGAAGCGATGGAAAGTTAATTTCATTTCTATGGACAAGCTAAGATAATCTGGTTTTCATCGTTTAAAGTCTCGAAACAAGTCAGACTGTGCCGCACGCCCTAGTTGACGAACCGAGAGAAGCTTGACCCGTTGCACTCTTTACCCTTTAGTAATATCACAGATCCCTCGGATGTCGCGTATTTTACATCATCAAGAAAGGGCGGCCGCTAACAGGTTCGAATCCGTGTAATATATGACTGATTAGCCTAGCGCCATAACCTCTGGTCGAATGCTATGGGAAGAAGCTAAAAATCTGTCTTCGTTTGCTAGATGATGACTAATGCAGTGTGTAAGCTCATGGTTCTCTTTCGTAATGTTTGCTGAGTTTTGGCGTAGTTTTGTAGGTTAACGTTCCGAAGCATTTCAGGCTATGGGAGACACCGTAGTGGAAGGCTTCTGAACTTTCGACCGCCTGGGCTTCTTTAACGTGCATTGACATCGCAGAGCACATGGGCGCGCCTAGCTCTTCGCCGGCAGTAAAAAGTGGCCGCCGAGGCCGGGATGCGATTCCGCCTCCTTGGGCACAGTAGTCGAGCGCCCTAACCTTTGCGCCACTCCGGCTTGGTTGTCATGCAGCGAATCAAATATCTATATCTGGAGCATATATCGATAACCATGGTCGTTCACTTCTCTTTTTTGTAATAAATTTTGTGTGTTAGTCTCTCTTCTTAAATCCCATGGTGCTTGTGCGTGCTTATTCATTAATGTTTTATGTTAAATCTAGTACTATACCCGTTCTTATACACGGTCCACATAGCTTGCCTACCGCTGTAAGAACGTAATTAAGGCTTACGGTAAGCCTAAATATGAAGGTAAAACATATATACCAGATTAATAACTCTAAAAAAAAAAAGAAAGACAGATGACTATTGCGCCACGCTCACTCCTAAATAAAGGCGGTAGAATTTTACAGTAGCTTTTCAAGCTATATATTTCCTTTCTCCTCTCTTCATTTGTCATATGTTTTATGCGCATTGATGTTAACATTTTTCTATTTGAGTTTTGTCCGCATTTCAAACTAATTTTGATTGCTTGCCCAATTACGTTTCTGTGCCAATACTTTGCCTGAACGTTTTGATTCTGATGATTACAGAAAACGTTGAAGGTGGCCTTTCAGTTCTTTTCGCTTAGAAGGGTGCTGCTGCACCCGTCGACAAAATGTGCAGATAAAATACAAAATTCCTTACACTATTGTCTCCGTGTGGTCCATGAGCCTCCAAAAATCTTTTTGCACAGAGTTTTAGAAATACAGGTCTGGTTAACTCTTTCTATTTAGCATTGTCGCGGCGCGCACGTCTCCAGCGCCATCCGCAAAGCACATTATTCGGAAGACAGTGAACATGAAATTACACTTGCAGATGATGGTATGTACACGTATCAAGAGAGCAACAAAACGAGAAGACGCACAACATCATCCGGTCATCACCTGTGACCAGTCTGCTCGATCTGTTTGCAGTCTTCAGTGGTTCCTTCCCTATCTGTGTTTGTTGATTCTAGTGCTTCAGGTGCTTTGACCAAGAGCTAATACTTTATTTAATTTGAATATCATTCGCTCCTAAGGTGGCGGGATTATTTATCCTCTCACCAGCTGAAAGGCCAGTTGGCCTTGGTGACCCTAGCCCAGGACATTCTCTACGCTTAATTCTGCGTTTCATTAAAGTTGTTTCCACCTCTTCTTCCTTTTAGTTTCCACTCCTTAGCTCGTTTCTCAATTATAGCCCTTTTTAAATAGAATGCTGCCTTACAATTTTTGAAACCTTCTTAAATGGTTTTTGACTTGTAGCGCTGTCAGCCTACACGGCATACGTGACATAATGGACCTATATCATCGCCTTTTGTTTTTCTATATATATGGGTGTTTTTGATTATGATATAAAAATCAAATTCACCGGCATTCGCAATGCTTTTAGCCGCGTGGTGGATTTTACTCAAGTTCATGTTTTTCGTGCCAACCCGTCCTATTTATTTAGTAACCTAAGACAAGGAGGTGTTGCTCTTAACTGCAATGATACAGTTTCGACATCTTTCCCCAACCATTATCAAAGCACACTCTGGCGTTTTACATGGCGTCCGTGGTAACATCTACCGTTCATTTGAGGGGATCTTGAGCCGGCATCGTCTTATAACAGTATTTAGACGTGTCAGTAGGTGAAACGCAAAAATAGTATGTATACCGCTCGTACAGTTGAAAACGGGCAGATATTGTTCTTTTGCTTATTTTCACGTCAGACACAATGGCGCAACATGAGCTTCCTTACCTGCCATTCTTGAACTTGGCTTCAAGAGTACGCTCTACGGTTTTGTGTTCCTCCACAATTTTGATATATTTAGAGCATACACATTGAAAGCTTCCCAATAGATGATGCTGAGCTTTGACTTCGGAAAGGTACACCGTTCTTTCGGTGCTAACAATCTAAAACAAAAAAAATATATATAATGCCTCGTTACTATGTCGACAATTCCATACTATACAGGCAGATATTGCCCGTACGAAAATGGAGATTTAAAAGTACATCTTAAAGAAAGCAAAATAGCCATGTGCCCCCAAAAATGTGATGGTTTTCTAGCGGTAGTGAACTGAAGGGAACATTTTATGCAACATTAATTGAACACGACTACAGCGCGCTCAATACTTCACATCCTATAACAGCCTTGAGTGAATAAAAATCTAATTAAAAAATACCTTGCTTTTTGGTCAATTAAAGAAAGAAAACATTTTTTCAGTGGGCATTCCGAAGGATGCATATTAGACATATGTTGCGTCATTGCGCGCAATGCTGCCGTTGGACCACCTTGAAGCTTATAGTCATTCCGCTTAGATTTCGGGCATAATTGTTTTATACTAATTAGTATATCCATTCATGTATGCGTTTATCGTCATAGCGCATTATTCCTATTGAACGTTTTGTAACCTGAATGCATTGAAATAATTTATCTAAATATGCAAGATTCGATTCTTCTCTTTCTCCACATTCATTAGTGCGCGCATTTTGCGTCAAAAAAACCGACCTCCATATAGGGTTGCAAATAGTGGGCTTCAGTCATATCCCACTGCTGAAGCATCACACCTGATAATTAACAGGTTCATTTGAATATGAAAGTGGTTTTATAGAGCAGCTCCGTTGGTCGATTCAGCCGCGTGGCTGTGGCACTTGGTGTTGCATGTGTAACCGAGCGAAAGTGGAAAGACGCGAAAGAGCGAAGGCCCTTTGAGTAAAGCTGAAGTCTAGGTGCGTTGGTACACATTTATACTCTGGAAAAGCGCGAAAAAGGCAAGAGAAGGACGAGACAGTGCTTGTCCCGTCCTTGTCTCGCCATTGTAGCGCAGTTCTGCAGTATGAAGCGAAGGAATTCACTCGACTGGGAGGCGACCCTACTCGCCTGCTCCGGCCTTAAAGCCCAAGTTTCTGGGGTCCCGTACTAGGGACTCCACCTAGTGTTTATGAGGGGAAGGGCACTAATTTTGATCCCAGAGCAACCTCCATGTAACTATTTTTAGGAAACGTGAGCCTACATCAATAAATGCCTTCTCTCTCACTCAGTCTCTTTCTGCCTCTTTCCTACTGTGAAAAATTATCGCGACTTTTGAGCTGGCATGTGTGTACGATGTCGGAACCTATGACTAGTGATTGTTTTTCCGCGTCGACCAAGACAAACGCGTCGTTGGCTTCTAAATAAGACTGGTCAGCTTCTGTCACCCGCGAAGCTGCACCTCATAAACCCGCAGGTATACCCTTCTCCTCAGTGCCCGACATGCCCGGCCAGAGGCACGGCCGAACATCTCCTGTGGAGCTGCCCTACTTTTGACGCAGTACGGGAGCGAGCACTCAAGTCCCTGGGCGGGCTTCGACCTGCAACCCTGCAGGCATGGGTCGATCCCCCATCGCACATCGGGCTATCAGACGCAACCCGGCTCTGGCAAACTTTTCTTTCTTACTTCAAAGATGAAGAAGAACCAGGCCATTACTTCGCGGAGCCGACCTCGGGACGACCCTACCTCGAGGAAGAAGTGGACACCGGTCCCTCATATCTATCCCAACCTTCACCCCCACCCCCACCCTTAACCGCTCCCCCACCCCTACATCCATGAAGCAACTTAGTTCTGCCGCAAGGTAAATGCCTACCGTAAGCAGAAATAAAGACGTAATAAAAAAAATCAATCATATATAAACGGAAAGCACCATAAAACAGCTGTGATGGCTCGTGCACCTGCGCGTGCAGGTCAGCGACTTATGGACAGCCACCTGCAATCTCAACCTGTGCACGTGCGCGAGGCGCGGACGCTGGTCAGGGACCCGTGGACATTGGTGACCGCCCCACACCTGCATCGAGTGGACTGCTCCCTACCTGTTAAATGGCGTGGAGTGAAAGTGCTTAAAAATAGGAGGCAAACGGGAGAGCGGGGACAGGAACGCAAGCAGCGGAGGGGACGGTCGAACAGCAGACGAGCAGGGCAGAAGACTGGGGCTGCGCCACGACTTGCTAGCACGTGGTTTAGCCGCCGTTCAAACTTCGGCCGCTGTCATCCTGCCACCACGCCGGGCAACTCATCCTGCCCCCCCCCCCCCCCCCCCTGCCAGCTGGAAATCAGGAAGCAGCGGCAGCCCTCGGCAATCCAATACCTGGCCGTGACGAACATCTAGCCCTTCTTTGGAGCCCGTGCAGCAGGCCAACGCAGCGACGCAGCCCAGTGACGGCTAGCAGTAAGCGAGAGTGAGCCAGTTGCCTTAATTAAATATTGTTACGCCCTTAGCGTCGCGACGGAGACGTTCTAGTCGGTTCAGTACGCTAGGTAACACGGTTAGCGGGAACGACACAAGTGCCACCAGACAAAGGTCGAACGGGCGCGCACACTTCTTCTTCCTCTTCCTTCTTTCTTCCTCCGTGCTCTGTTTTAGAACAAGTCCGTAACACTTCCCCCGTCGCAGGCGAAGCCCTCCGGGCGAGTCAATCGTCAGCACGAGGATGACAGGGTTTCAGACGCGCGACGTGGGCAAGCTCAGTTCGTGAAGAACGTCGGCCACTTTTTGTAAGGCGCGCAATCCGATAGGTGAGGTCACTAATTGCCTCGAGGATAACATAGGGACCGATATAATGCGCGAGCAGTTTCTGACTTAAGCCACGCTTCCTTAGTGGACGCCAAAGCCAGACCATATCTCCAGGGAGGTAGGTGACGTGGCGATGGTGGTCGTCGTAGCGGGATTTCGAGCGCTTTTGTGAGGCGAGAGTTCTCAGGCGGGCTATCCGGCGGGCTTCTTCAGCCCGGCACAGGATCTCAGCAATCTCAGGTTCGTCATCTGTGGAGAACGGGAGGATGGTGTCGAGGATGTGTCGAGGAGACCGGGCATAGAGGAGAAAGAATGGACTGTAACTTGTTGTTTCCTGTTGGGCGGTGTTGTATGCGTATGTTATAAATGGTAGCACAGTGTCCCAGTCCTTGTGGTCGGCGGCGACGTACATTGAAAGCATGTTGGTGAGTGTCCGGTTGGTTCGCTCGGTCAACCCATTTGTTTGCGGATGATACGGGGTAGAATGTCGGAAATGCGTTTGGCACAAACGAAGGAGTTCTTCGACAACATCAGCGGTGAACTGACGCCCTCGGTCGCTGATCAACACTCGGGGAGGCCCATGGCGCAGTATAACAAAGTGCAGCAGGAAGAGGGAGACTTGGTGTGCAGTAGCCGATGGAAGGGCTGCCGTCTCACAGTAACGAGTGTGGTAATCAGTGCAGATGACGATCCAGCGGTTGCAAGAATGAGACTTGGGAAAAGGTCCCAAGAGGTCTACCCCGACTTTCTCAAAAGGGGATCTTGGAGGCGTCACCGGATGAAAGAAGACCAGGAAGAGTGCCGGCGGGGCGTTTGTGACTCGCACATTGAGCACAGCTAGCCACATACTTCTCAGTGGTTTCCCGCATCCGGGGCCAGTAGAAACGTTCTTGGATGCGATAGAGCGTCCGCGCAGATCCCAGGTGTCCCGAAGTGGGGTCGTCGTGCATAACGCGCAAAACAGAGGAGCGTAGGCTGACGGGCACCACCAGAAGGTAGCGGAGACCAGTGGGAGAATAGTCCTTTTTGTACAAAAGGCCACTCCGTATACAATAGGGAGTGGAAGCTGTAGGGTCCCTTGCAGCGGTAAAGAATGGTTGGAGATTCTCATCTTTCTTCTGCTCAGTGCGGAATGTACGGGTATCGGGGAATGGAGGTAAAACCGCAGCGATGTAATGATCAAAATTGTCGGCGTCGCATTCCGTTGTGGGAAGCGGTAAACGTGAGAGACAGTCCGCGTCAGCGTGGCGGCGTCCACTCTTGTACGAAACTGTATAATCAAACTCTTGTAAACGAATTGCCCACCGTGCAAGACGGCCAGATGGGTCACGGAGGTTTATCAGCCAGCACAGGGAATGATGATCAGTGACCACTGTGAAGGGCCGCCCGTATAGATAACAGCGAAATCGCTGAACGGCGAAAACTACCGCGAGGCATTCTTGCTCAGTGATTGTGTAATTTCGTTCAGGTTTGCTTAAGGAACGACTGGCGTAAGCAATAACGTGTTCCTTGTCGCCGTAACGCTGAATCAGCACAGCACCAATGCCAACACCACTGGCGTCCGTGTGCAGTTCCGTTGGAGCAGAAGGGTTGAAATGCCGGAGAATCGGATGTGACGTTAGTAAAAACTTGAGCTGGCAAAAAGAAGAGTCACACTCTGATGTCCACTCGAAGGGAGCGTCTTTGTGGAGAAGGCACGTAATCGGGTTAGCAATGTCAGCAAAACGGGGAATGAAGCGGCGGAAATATGAGCACAGTCCTAGGAAACTTCGGAGTTCCTTCACGTTCTGAGGTGTTGGAAACGATGCAACGGCCGCAGTCTTTTGAGGGTCAGGTCTGACGCCTTCACGATCGACGAGGTGTCCTAGTACCAAACTCTGGCCCTCACCGAAGCGACACTTCTTCGAATTAAGTACTAGACCGGCGTCGTTGAAGCAGTCAAGCACGAGAGCGAGGCGTTCGTTGTGCTCTTCGAATGTCCGGCCAAAAATGACGACATCATCGAGGTAGCACATACATATTTGCCATTTTAGTCCCCGTAGGATAGAGTCCATAAATCTCTCAAAAGTTGCAGGAGCTTTGCAGAGCCCGAAAGGCATTACATTAAATTCAAACAGGCCGTCGGGTGTGATAAATGCCGTTTTTTCCTTGTCGTCAGGGTGCATAGGGATCTGCCAATATCCCGATCGCAGATCGACGGATGAAAAATATGATGCCGAGAACAGACAATCTATGGCGTCATCGATCCGCGGAAGGGGATACACATCCTTCTTTGTTGCAGCATTCAGACGGCGATAGTCGACGCAAAAGCGAAATGTACTATCTTTCTTCTTCACCAGAATTACAGGGGCGGCCCAGGGACTGCATGACTCTTGAATAACACCCTTTTCCAGCATATCCCGAACCTGCTCACTGATGACCTGGCGTTCTGTTGGTGACTGGTTGCTTCCTTCGTGCAAGACAGTCACCGAAGCACTGCCGCAATTCAGTAACAAAACGGTCCCAGGTGGTAAGAGAGTCTTCGTGGTTTTCGAACCAAACAAGAGCGGTATGGGTTAGGAAGAAAACCACGTTTGCGAGCTTAGCGGCGGCGTCCCATCGATTGTAGCGGCTCACCCGTTGGTAGTGGGTCAACCACTCGTCAACGTCCTCGCCTGCCGCTCCCGCGAAAGTCCGGGGCTCCCGATAGTGATGCGAAGAACTGTTCGCTGCACCCGCAGGCCGATCTTCAGCCTGGATCACCGCGTCACCACGGGCTGCTTGCGGGTCATTGGCCGATTGCATGGCGCTGGTTTGCGGTTCGAGGCCCGCAAGGCGACGACTCCGGCGAGGCTCCAGTTGTGTCGGTGCTGTCTGTAGCGCCAGGGATCGTTACCCAGCACCTCCACCACAATGTTACGCCCTTAGCGTCGCGACGGAGACGTTCTAGTCGGTTCAGTACGCTAGGTAACACGGTTAGCGGGAACGACACAAGTGCCACCAGACAAAGGTCGAACGGGCGCGCACACTTCTTCTTCCTCTTCCTTCTTTCTTCCTCCGTGCTTTGTTTTAGAACAAGTCCGTAACAATATGTTTAAAATTATATCCCGAGTCTGTGCCTCCCTCTCCTCATGCCCAGTGTGGACCAAGAACCACTTTAAATACTTCGAGACATCAGAGATTCAACCAGTTGGTTCTGAAGAATGATCAACGAAACCGGTGAAATGCTTCGTGTACCGTTGCTGCTGAGCGAGTTGTAAGAGCAGAAGTTCATCGCCGCGTTAGAAAACATCCTATTGGCCCCATCTAGACGTCCGTGCCGTTCGTGCCACGCTCATATGTCTAACATCTTTCCACGTTCCATTAAAATGGTCATGCTTGAGAGTTTGGTGGCTTATCTAACGGCGTCACGTGCCAGCGCTTACAACAGTACCTTGATGAGCGAGTTCCGTCTGGCAAGGAGTGAGCGAATGCACCCTCTTTATGACTACAAAGGACTGCATTCTCATTTTTCTTGCGTCGGTGCCTTGTGATGAATGTGCACGGGTATTCGCACATCCTATTTAAATATTCTCGCTTTCTCCATTCTAGGAAACTATAGGTTATATTTCCCCGTTCTGCCCTATTTATATTCGTCTTTGTTTAATCATGTGTGAGCAAAAGGAACAGACGATACTGCTGATTTGCCCCTGTTGCCTTTCAAGCACCATTAGGCGACATTTGGTGGGCGACCATCAGTGTTGGTCTTGAGCATTGGTTCGATAAAGATGCCATCACTATGCCGTCGTCTACTACAGTACAGCGGCAGAGTAGCTAGGCCACATGAGGCATAGAACCGAGCGTGGCGCATGTTTTCCGCCAACGATAGGATGATAGGCCAAGCGGGCTCAGAGACTTTACACAGACGCGGTCGAGATGCGCAAACAGAAGGGTGCAGATCTGCTTTCGAAGGGATCAACGATTGGTAATCATGCTAAATTCTGCGCTTCGGCATTCCAGTCAAGCTAGAAGCTCCGAACGTCTACCTGTCTTCATGCTCACCAAACCACTCAGACGAACCGTCTATTAGAGAGGTATTTGACGAAATCAACGAGGTCGCTGAAAAAAGAATGATTTCGCCGGGCCATATGCAAGCAGACTAAAGCGTCTCAAGCGATTTGTTATCTTTGTTAGCACGACAGTTAAGCGCCGCTTCTAGAAGTGGGACTCTGACCGTGTTCCTGGCCCCGATCTGCGGTTCTCACGACGAATCCTCCTTCACGTACCTATACTTTGTTACACGCTGAGCTGACAGCTGCGAGTTTTATGCCGCGAGTTCTCACAAGCCGCTTACTTGAAATCCGGTCCGTTTCAAATAGTGTTCGCAATACATGCCTGTTTTATAGGCTAAACATACATAAAGCTAGGCGGGGCTCTTATATAGGATATCGTATGAAAGCGACTATTTTATGTAAAAGACTAGCTTTCTTCAGAAAAAAAAATACAATACGCTTATATAGGATATCGTATGAAAGCGGGTACCTTATTAAAAGAGTAGCGTGCTTTAGAAAAAGAAAATATGCGAAAAATTCTGCTCTCAGTAGCCTAAAAATGTCTACTTCACTCAAGGTACAAGGCGTCAGCAGTTACAGTGCGATCACCTAAACCTCCCACATTTGCAGTTATATCCCCGGTGCTCTACACACGGTTCCACAAGGCATGAAATAATGATAAATCCAGACTTTTAGCATGTGCCGGCACCGCAAAAACTTAGCGCCAGTAAGGACGGACGATGGCAGTACCAGAGATTACTGGTAGAAGGCGCCAGGTGCCTGCAAGCATCATAATTAGATGTTGGATCTCAGAAATCCGTGCTTGAAAATAAACTGCTGTATCTATGAACCGGTTACACCGCATTAAATGGGAATGTTTAATGATCAGTGCGGAAAAAAGCCGTAAAACGCAGCTCCCTTCAGCAGGATATAGAGGAAAACTAGGATTGCCCTGCAAAGTTCAGGGCCCTCGCATAAGGAATAAAAGGTGCCAGGCTACAAAACGTGCGTCATGTCAAACTATGTTCGCAAGATACGTGGAACTCAAGCTATGCAATCAATGACATTAGATAATAGCTTAGAAAGCCGTCCGACATATGAAGCCCCGCGATATCGAAGCCATGTGAACGTGCCAGCCTGGCCAAGGGGTAACTTGCCTGGCTTGACAACCAAGGGCACTGGAAGGTTGATTAGTATTGCGCCTTCTCGCTTCAAGCGGGGAGTACGAGTTGGTAGCATCTCACACCTTTCTGATACTATGTCATCTCGTTCAGTCGCACAAATCGTGGAAGAATCAGCGCCTGTTTCAGCTGCGAGCTGCCCCCTGTGAGAATAATGCAAGTGCTATTTCGCTCATAGCTCTGATGCAGACCCCGCATTTTTCTGAGAGGCCTTCAAATCTATAGCGTTAAGTAATAAAACAAGACTTCAATCCCGGCAGCACAAAGATTCTACCCACCATTCATAGTAGCTCTACCACGTTGGTTAACCACTACTAACTCCCAAATACCACGACTGGCTGAATTGTTCGAACGCGCGTCCATTTACAATGCATATGTGTGATGACAAGAAACTCCGGCAAGTGTACTTTGCTCTGAAGTGATCCAATCAAATCTGGTCTGAAAACCGCGAGGCGCTTTTGAAGGATTGGGCCTATTTCAAAACAGAGATATTGAACGCTTTTACAAGAGCCATCAGAAAAGAAAGAGCGAGAGAGCTGAGTAACTCATTGAGTCAAGAATCCAGCTTCATAAAGAGTCTGCCCTCAATTACGCCGAAGAAATGAAGCAACTGTTTCACCGCGCAGATTCTGAAATTAGTGAGCTAAAGAAATCGAATTTTTCATGCGAGGCGTGAAACAATCGCTTTTCGCTTGGCTCGTCAAACTCCCATCCCAAACCGTGGCCAAATTAGAACAAGAAGCATCCTCAGTAAAACAAAACACCTTTGACGTCCGGACACAACAGTACAACCAGCCTCTGATGTATAAAGTAGGAATAACCTCTGTGAGATTATCTGTGAGGTGGTTCGAGTAAATCTGCGCCCAATCCTCATATTGCCATGGAAGCCACAGGTTGGGTTGCTAGCGGACGTCTTCTGCGAAGAAGTCCAGCAGGCACTGGGCGTTTCTCAAGTGACGGTTCCGATAGCTCCCACGCAAGCAACAACGATGAACTATCCTTGTGCATTAGGTCGTCCTGCGCCTCGACGTGACTTTCCAAGCCCTCTCCGCTACCGTCCTGCTCCTAAAAACCGCCCCTTGACCCCCGCCCGCCAAGCCAGCTAACGACATCCAAGCCCCAGCAAGTGCGACACCTGGAGGAGTACGAACAGACCGTTATACTTCCAATGCGGTGAGGCTGGTCACATTATACAACACTGCCTGTACCGAGGAATGAGCCTCCACAGATTTATAGCCAACGCCCCACGACCGCCGACGCCCCGCCTCGGTGAAAGAGTGCAAGAAATTAAGAACTATCTGCGTAGCAGTATGTTTGTGTCACCAAGCCGTCTGTACATGTCCCCATCAGCATACATAGCCCACTTTGCGTTCCCAGACAGCAACAAAGGTGACAGTGTACGAGGAAGGTCCCCAGGACACCGCAGGGGAAATTAAACGTAGAAACATTTGGAGGTGAGGTTGCTATACGGTGAAATGACAAAGATCATCCGCCTGCGAAGACGAGCAACGACGACGCTGCTATGACGCCGACACTCCTCATGAAGACGCCTGCGACGCGCCTAGGCTTTAAAGTGACACAGCCGCTACGCACCATGTCAACATCCACGACGCAGAGACCAGAATTTAAGCTCGAACCATCGCCCAGCGAAGTGCTGAAGGTGTGCCCCGGCCGCGACTTCAGCAAAAACGAAGCAGAAATTGAACACCGAAACTAACATGCAATACGAGGACGCGAACGAGTGACTTCGAAGTTGCTGTCGACGGTCGCACGGTTACCGCCTTATTCAACACCGGAGCTGGCTATTCTGTCGTGTCATCCATTTACTGTCACGGCAAGAGTGACAGTAAATGGACTCACTTATCCTACGAGCTTCGTGTTCCTACAGAACTGCTCGAGAGACGTCATTCTAGGTATAGAATTTCTCAATGAGCATTGGGCGATTATTTCCTTTGCTCAAAAACTCATCAAGCTCTCAACAGATAACGCGATACCTTCCACGATGACATCAAGGCATCATTTCGGTCCAAACGTCCTCGACGGAAACTTGACCCTGCCAACCTGAACAAGCGTATTTGCCTGCATGGGCAAAGCAGACATTGTAACCGCTGAAGGTGTCGTCAAGAATCGAATACCGAAGAATATCATCATCCCAACAAGTGCACGATAATTGCTTTTCTCGACGACCTAAAGAACACCAGGTATATCCTCTCGATCCACGAACAATCCTAAGATGATGTGTTTAACTGAGGCTACCAGTCTACGTTTGACGTCGACATAGCGCTACCCCGAGCCAAGCATAACCAAATACGCATCCTTGTACAAAGCTACAGCGAAGATGTTTTGTCAGATTCGAAGGTGCGTCAAACTCGACTGACAAAGCATCGCATTATCACCGACGAATGCACCCGACCTCGCCGCCATAGCGCGTACCGCGTATCAGCGCAAGAACGCCAGACCATCTGCGACTAAGTTAAGGAAGTGCTTTGCGATGACGGCATCCAGCCATTGAAGAGTCCTTGAGAAGCGCCAGTGGTTCTAGTGAATAAGAAAAATTGAACTGCCCTTTTCTGCGCTCATTACCGCCGGTTGAATAGCGTAACAAAGTAGTATGTCTACCCGCTCCCCCGCATCGACGACAAACTGGATCGGCTTTGCTGCGTTAAGTATTTTCATTGAAGAACCTAAAGAGCGGGTCCTGACAAATTGAGGTTGGCGCAAGAGACCCTGAGAAGACAGGGTTCATAACACCAGATGGCCTCTTGAGTTCAGAGTAATGCAATTCGGTCTCTGGTTCGTACCAACCATGTTCTAGCGAGTAACAAATAGAGTACTCTCCAGCTTGAAGTGGCAGATTTATTTCGTATACTTAGAGGACGTCATTATCTTCTATTCTAAACTTTGAACACCACCTAAAATGCTTCGAACAGTGCTCGGCGCAGTCACGTTGTCAAGGCTAACATGAAACTTGAGAAATGCCATTTTGCTAACGTCATTATCTTCTATTCCAAACTTGAACACCACCTAAAATGCTTCGAACAGTGCTCGGCGCAGTCACGTTGTCAAGGCTAACATAAAACTTTAGAAATGCCATTTTGCTAACGAGGAACTGCGGTTTCTATGTCACATCATTATCAAGGATGTAATTCGCCCAGACTCAGAGAAAACAGCTGCTATCGCACAGTTCCCACCGCATGCAGAAAATAAAGCTATTTCAGATTCCTTGGGCTGTGCGCTTGCTAACGGCGATTTGCCAAGAACGTTTCTCGCATCGCACAGCTTACAAAGACTGATGTATCTTTTAAGTGGGAAGAGCCGCCAGCAGAAGCCTTCAACGAACTTAGCGCCGCATACCTGCTACGTGCAGAGGAAGCCCGTCGATTCGCACGGCTGCGTATTGAACACCAACAGCGCACCGATGCACGACGAAAGAACTTAAGACGACGTCACGCAAAGTACAAACCAGGAGGCCAAGTGTGGATTTGGGCTCCAATTCGCCGAAGTGGGCAAAGTGAAAAGTTACTACGTCGCTACCGTGGACCATACACATTTCTTCGGTGCATAATAAAACTACATTACGAAGTTATCCCCAACGGCATGATCCCATCCCAGCGGCACCGGACGTGTCCAGAAATTGTTCATGTGATGCGCCTGAAGCCTTATATTGCGCTGTAAAAGACAGCAATTTTAAATTTTTATTTTTGTTTTCCTTTCTTGGTTTATTTTGTAAAAATCGAGGCGATTTTTAAAGGGGTACGGAAGGAAGGAAAAACTTTATTTAGCTCTATATTTTTTTGGCGGTTTTCGGGACGTCTTCAGAAATGTCCCGTTGTTGCATCCGCAAGAGTCTTCTCCGTCGACCTCATCCACTTCTAAAGAATGGTCGGTTGCCCTCTGTCCAGGGCTCCGCTGGCTGAAGTAGCCGCAATCGATTCAAGTCTTTACTGTTTTTGTTTTTTTTTGTAAACCGCGGCATGCGGCCTTATCACAGTGAGTCTAGCGCTACGGTTCATTCTAGCTATCCTTTGTTTTTTCATGCTCGTTGCCGCGAGGTACTGCTTTATCATTTTTCTTGCGCAATAAGCGTCGAGAGGAATCCAGAAGATTCCTGCCACCCGCTTGTGTTTCTGCAATGTTCCAGATTATGCTAGTTAAAATCTCCGGCTTTATCTCGATGTTTCCTTGCCGCCTTTAAATTGTGCGTTGGAGCATGCGACGAGCTAGCATGCGACGAACATGCGACAACAGGCATGAATAACAAACAACACATAATCAATACGCGCGCTAGATTCACAGTGATAATGCCGCGTACCAAAGGCGGTTTAAAAGAACAAAGATTATATGATTCGTGACAATGTGCATTTACTTAGCAGAATGGGGTGTTCAATGGAGCATGATACTTGTATATGTCCCTCCAAAGTAGCGTGTTAGAAGGCTATTGTTACTGTCATTGGTTGACATTTGTTTACAGATCGTAAAATTGTACTAGTGGGAAACTTCGGAAATTAAACTGTGTTCGCAGGGATAGAGACCAAGCATCGTTAGTTCGGCGTTTGACCTTTGTGCTGCTTTGCTTATCGAGTTAGTGTGTGAATACACCAATGTGGGTGCTGGATAATGATAAAGGTGATAAGATTTTTTTACTCGTTTTATTCGCTCATCTAGTGCTCGTGTAGGATGATCCAGGTCTCCCTACATGCTTTATCCGCTTGGTTTGAACACTGGGTGCGGCCTATATTCTTTAGTGATCAATGCATTATGTCTTTTCAAATAGGAATGTAGATTTGCGGCCTACAGCACCCTCGGAGGGGGCTGCAGAAAATGGACAATTGTCTCAATTTGGACGGAATCTTTGCACTTGCTCTAAGCATTTTGCTTAAAAGACACATTGTCGCACATTGATAACTCTGATTTTTTAATTGTGGCTCTTACTAAACAAAAAATAAGAAAATTTGGCTATTGAAACCAAGAATCGCATTTCTGTATAGAGGCATCACCTATCGGTGCCTAAAGCCTATTTAATTGATTTACACGGCCTAGAGAGGAAGGAAAGAAGCCAACAGTCGGCGAGGCCAAGGAAAGCGTTGGGGATGGTAGTTTATGTATTTTTTAATGTTTACTTAGATAATCACAGAAATTAGTAATGTAATCTGTTTAGGGGAAAGATAATTAAACACAAAGTAGAAGGAAAACAACGTACCGATGATGGGAACCGAACCCACGACCTCCGAATATCGCGTCCGGTGCTCTTCCAACTGAGCTACATCGGCCGCTGTCCCCCCTGCTACTTGCTTGGGTATTTATGTTGTCTGTATACGAACCTTGAGAGTGTTCACCAGCGCCACCCTCAACCATTGCGGCGGACGTGGAACGTCCTTTGTTACCGCCAGCGTCACGTAGAACGTGATCAAGAGCGAGGGCGAAAGCTGTGCTAGAACCCTCTTACGCTACCTATGGCTTCAAGACTGCCAGAACCTAGACCCCCGTAAGCTACAAGCAGATCAATTAAGGGGAAATGAGGGTGCTCGTTATAATACATGAAGGAAAAAAGGCAACAGTCGGCGAGGCCAAGGAAAGCGTTGGGGATGGCAGTTTATGTATTTTTTTAATGTTTACTTAGTTAATCACAAAAATTAGTAATGTAATCTGTTTAAGGGAAAGATAATTAAACACAAAGTAGATTAAGAAACAATGTGCCGATGGTGCGAACCGAACCCACGACCTCCGAATATCGCGTCAGGAGCTCTTCCCACTGAGCTACATCGGCCGCTGTCCCCCCTGCTACTTGCTTGGGTATTTATGTTGTCTGTATACGAACCTTGCGGTGTTCACCAGCGCCACCCTCAACCCTGGGTAATCCCTGGGTGCTATGCAAGGAAACACATAGCGTTAAAGCAAAGCTTCAGTGTTTGCAACATTTGATAGAAAGGGGCTTTAATGATGTCTAGATCCAATAGGTTTTCAAAATAAGAACCAACTCGATGGAGCCTGAGTGGTGAAAGGTAGACTTTGGTTGCGAACCAAATTTCAAATATTCAATACGGCGTCTGTACGTACTGTAGCGCTAGGAATTCCTGCTTCTTTCTTTGATTCTTGTAGGAAGCTCTCCAGAATACCCCGGGCCAAAGATGGGAGATCAGATTACCGCCGCTAGCTCGACGCATTTCCCCCTAAACAAAGATGAGCATCGGGCTATATGAAGGGACCTATCACATTGGACTAGATTAAATTTGATTTCTGAATTGTAAGGTGAGAAATTGAATGGTGCGGTTGAAATTTTTAGTAAAGTCTATAACATACTTTTCCGTTAGTTTCACCACTTTGAATGAAAGGTTTCTTCCTTCAACTTTCTCTTCTGGCCATATTATACCTGTATTAATACCCAAAAATGCAGAAACTGATTGGTCAAAGGTTGTTGAAGAATATCGTCCAATTTGTTTATTTTATGTAGACTACAAACCGTTTTAGGTCCTTGTGCATGTAGGCAGCTAGTAGTCACTAATGTAATAGCACTGCACCCAGTATATGGTATTATAAGTTGCAGTAGCCATACCTATATTCATATTGCCCGGTCATTTTGGAGTATTGGAGACCTCGTGCTTTGCGGCTGTTCAGTTCAGTTCAGTCGCTCAGTCGTGTCCGACTCTTCGTGACCCTATTGACCATGTCACGCCACGCTTTCCGGTCTCTCACTATCCTCCTAACATCACATAACTTCATCTGCAGTGCCTCGAAGATGCCATCTAACCATCGCGTTCGCTGCCTACCCCTTCTCCGGCGACCCTCAACCTTTCCCAACATCAAATCTTTCTCCAGCGACTCCTCTCTTCTCATCAGATGACCAAAGTAGCTGAGCTTTAACTTTAGAATTTGACCCTCCAATGAGCAGTCAGTGTTTATGGTCGACAATATTGACTGATTTCATCTTCTGGCAGTCCAAGGAACTCTCAAGAGTCTTCGCCAGCACCACAATTCAAACGCGTCAATTCTTCGGCGGTCAGCCTTTTTCACAGTCCAACTTTCGCATCCATACATCACAACTGGAAAGACCATAGCACGAGTTATACGGATCTTGGTTGGCAGACTAATGTCTCTGCTCTTTACAAGGCGGTCAAGGCTAACCATTGCTCTCTTTCCCAGAAGCAGGCGTCTCCTAATTTCATGGCTGCAGTCTCCTTCCGAGGTAATCTTGGAGCCCAAGAAGCGAAAATCTCTCACAGCTTCCACTTCTTGTCCCTTGATGCTCCAGGACTTGATAGGGGAAGACGCCATGATCTTTGTCTTTTTAATGTTCAGTTTAAGCCCAAACTTCTCACTCTCTTCTTGTACGCGCATCAGAAGTCTCTTGAGTTCCGCTTCACTTTCTGCCATTAAAGTGGTATTATCCGCATATCTAAGGTTGTTGATACGTTTTCCAGCAATCTTCACTCCAGCTGAAGACTCGTCCAGACCAGCCTTCCTCATGATGCACTCTGCATATAGGTTAAATAGGCAGGGCGACAGTATGCAGCCTTGCCTCACTCCTTTCTCAATCGGAAACCAATCAGTAAGACCATGCCCAGTTTTGACTGTGGCCTCTTGCCCTTCATACAGGGTCCTGAGGAGACAGATGAGGTGAAATGGAACTCCCATCTCTTGGAGAGCTTGCCACAATCTGCTGTGATCTACGCAGTCAAACGCTTTCGCATAATCAATAAAGCAGAAGTAGATGGGTTTCTGGAACTCTCTTGTTTTTTTCATGATCCAGCGAAGGTTGGCAACTTGGTCTCTAGTTCCTCTGCCCTTGCGAAACCCAGCTTGCACGTCCGGAAGCTCCCGATCCACAGACTGCTGCAGCCTACCTTGGAGGATTTTCAACATCACCTTGCTAGCATGCGAAATAAGCGCGATCGCGCGGTAGTTGGAACAATCTTTGGCACTGCCTTTCTTTGGAATGGGGATGTAAACTGACCTCCTCCAATCCTGTGGCCACTGCAGGGTTGTCCAAATCTTCAGACATAATGTATGCAGAATGTTAACAGCGTCATGGTTGAGATTTTGAAGCAACTCAGCTGGAATGCTATCAATTCCGCTGGCTTTTTTCTTAGCAAGGCTGGCTAAGGCCCATTCAACTTCACTCTTCAGGATGCCCGGCTCAAGATCAGTGACCACAACCGTCTTATGTTGGGTTTGCACATTCGGGTCCTTCTTGTACAGTTCTTCTGTGTATTCCTGCCACCTCTTCTTTATCTCTGCGGCTTCAGTGAGGTCCTTGCCTCGTTTGTCCTTTATGACGCCCATCTTAGCACAGAAGCTTCCTTTGATATCTTTGTCTTATACAGAGCTCTTGTGTTCCTTAATTGGCTGTTGTCCTCAACTGCTTGGCACTGTATGTTCAGGAAGGCATTCTTATCTCTCCTTGCTATTTTCTGAAAATCCGCATTGAGAACCTTGTATCTTTCTCTTTCCCCCATAACTTTTGCCATCCTCCTTTCCTCAGCTATTTGCAAAGCCTCTTCAGATAACCAGTTTGCTTTCTTGCATTTCTTTTGCTTTGGAACTACCTTAGTAGCAACTTCTTGTATTATATCACGAACATCAGTCCACATCTCTTCGGGCTCTTTGTCTTCTAGATCTAATTCTTGAAATCGATTCCTCACTTCCACAGCATAATCTAATGGAACTTGATCCAGATTATACCTGAAAGGCCTTCTAGTTTTCTGCGTTTTCCTCAATCGAAGCTTAATCTTGGCAACAAGAAGCTGATGATCGGTGCCACAATCGGCCCCAGGCCTTGTTTTTACTGCTTGTATAGCGCTTCTCCATCTCTGTCGGCAAATAATATAATCGATCTGATTTCTGTACAGACCGCCCGGTGAAGTCCATGTGTACAGGCGCCTCTGGTGCTGTTGAAAATGATTATTCGCTATGGTCAGGTTGTTTTCTTGACAAAACTCTACTAGCCTCTGCCCAGCTTCATTTGGCTCACCAAGACCGAACTTGCCTGTAATTCCGGATATTTCTTCACTCCCTACCTTAGCATTCCAGTCTCCTATGAGAAAAACGACGTCTGATGATGGGGTGCGGTCTAAAAGGCATTGTAGGTCCGCATAAAATCTCTCAACGTCAGCTTCTTCTGCGGACTCAGTATCTATTCTGATTGGTCGTCTGAAGGCGTTTAATACAACTGGTCATGATTCTTGTTCGCCATCTTGGAGCATTCCAATATTCTACCAAACATATCTCTCCGGCAAGTCTGTCCCTTAACAACTTTACTGTATTCCCTATATCTGAGACCTCTAGACCTGATCATTATAAATTGCGATGATATTGTTTCTCTCTGGTTGAATGCGAAGCTAAGGTTTAGTATGCTGATTACGTCTCACGGCTTTTTCTGATGGAAGGAGTGTGCTCCAGGCTTTATTATTTACTGAGTATATTGCGATTTATAAGGTTCAGCTGAAATTATAGACGAATGTAAAGGACTCTAGCGTGGCCAGTGAGATACAAGGCCCGGTATATCTTGGGTGATTAAGATGGGATTCTGCCTCCTCCACTGCCTAGATGTTTTTCTGTATCACGCTCGCAACAGTGGAACATATTAGCATTAAGAACGCTTGGTTGCAACAAGCCCAGGCTCGGATGGGCAGGGATCGTTCAGTGTTTTCTCGCACGCATCTTTGCAAAATATTTGTTTTGTCAAACCTGAATCGCCTTCGTTTTCCAAGTTCTTCATTGTGCAAGAAAGAAAGTGCAGCCTATAATAAGATAATTCGCAATCTTCGTTTGATGCTCTCAATGGGAGTCCATGAGCCGTGACAATCTGCTCCTTCTTACGCAGTATAGCGGAATAGCACTGGTTCGCTTCTATCAACATGTATTGCATTGTCTCCTAAAATAGTGATATTAACGCTATTTAGTAGCTGGGCTAATTAGGTTCTGAGGGCTCATTTAATTTTTTTATTGCCCCCGACTTATCAGGTCTGTTAAGTGACTCCAGGGTGATTTGTTAAAGAAGTTGCGGACAATTCAGTTTTTTTATTGTTCGCTTTCCTTGAGATTACCGCTACAGCCTAATCTAACGGCAGCTGATCCAGTTTCTACTCAGTCGATCGTCCCTACACATTTGTATTTGTAGCCTAATCTAAATATTTAGAATCCTTGTTTCAGAACGTATTAAGAGCATGTACATTCAGTCAGCTGCAAAGACATTCTCATTTAGTACACATCAGACTCCCTGTAAATGCATGTCATAACCTTAATACCATGTTCGTACCATTGCTTGTGAATTCCCTTATGTGTAATTGGACCAGATGCTATTAATCACGTTTTTATGCTGTGCCGTGTTTCGATGTTTTTCGGGGTGATATCACAATTAACCTTTAAGAAGGATATCAAAATCACACCGTATAGCACTACTTTTCTACTGGTTGAAAAATACTGCGCTCTACCTTGTGATTTATTTATGTTGATGACGATATTCAGTTTGCGGAACAGCTGTATAATGGACCACCATGCCCACTCTCTACGCTGATGAATTTTTTATTCCGGGAACAGCGATATTTCGTATGGGGAGTGTGTGCTGTCTCTAGGAGCAGTCTAGCCAGCTACCGTGTCGGTATGCTTTTGTGTTCCGGGGCCCTAGTGTTCTCGAGGAGCCACGCTACCGACACATAACGAAAATTTCGGAATGACACCTCCGCCCAAAATATACCGGTTCAGGCTGCACCATGAACTGGCATACCAAAACTGGTACCAAATTATACAATTTTTTTCAATACGGACGGCACTACATAGAAGACCAGCATGTGGCCTGCATGAAAAAATTGTGAGGGCGGCTAACCTCGTAGGTTATTTTGAAATGTTTAGGAAACGAGATTTAGGGTTTCTTATTCTCACAAGTAAACGCAGAAAATATATGCATACAAGACATTTAAAGATAAATACCACGATAAAAAAGGCTATTAGTGCACTTTCGTGTAGTATCGCTTTTACACGACAAACGCATTCCACGCTTCAGGACAACTCGGATCATAAAATTGAAATAGACCAGTTGAAGATAATACATTGACCTCTACACTCGAGAAGGTGCATCACTTGAAATGATTCGTAGTGTAAGATGGGGCTGGCGATTAAGTACCCAAATGACAAACAGACCTGTAGTGAATCCCTTAGAGGCCCCTGCAATCTGCCCTCTTAGCTTTGAATTGCAGCTGCCAATTATATTCACCTTCCAAGGGTGCATGTGCTGGAGAAGAGTTTTCAGCTGCGCAGGCATGTCCAAATCCTTGGGCTCCGCGGTGGCTGCTGCCATCATGCAAAATAACATTAGTCGGGAAACCACCATTCTGTACTGCTAGGTTATCAGGTGGGTTAGACTTGGCAGACTATGCAGTTCCGTCGGGGCAGTTTATGAGAGCACGCAAACCGTACGATGGCAAATTGGGAAGGAGAACAGCTATTTGGTGCGATAAGCCAGTATGGGATGTCGTTTATTTATAGGTCGTTTGTTCATAAAGTGTGACGTACGAGTTCCATGAACGGCATAAATAACAAAGCCTTTTGCAACACTCGGGCAGCAGCATTAATCAGTGTGACAGCTTAGTTCGAACAATGGTTTTACATTCCTACGGGTTCGTGTGACTAATCTTAAGCAGCACTTCTCGCGGGTACCACGAGAGGATGCCTGGAGTGAAAATAGAAAGTTTTGATGAAGGCAAACGAATGCACATTACGAGGCGGGGTTCCAGGGAAGAATCTAGGGCTATACATTTAGAGTAAAGCTGCAGCAGTGCTCGTTAAATCATACACTAAACGGTGATCATAACTTTGTTAAAGTGTTCCAGTTTTGATAAAAAGCTGAGCTTTCTGAGCATTCACCGCATCGATACGTTGCATCGGAAGCTAATCACAATGGCCACAAACTGCACAAGTTACTCGGCGTATACGTCTATTGGTTCGCTGAGTGCTTCCTTTAGGAAAGCCATTTGCAGATTACACCCCTCATTTGGCGAGATGTTTGTTAAGCCATCTTTTTGCTTCTAAGACATCTTACCCAGTCATGCGTTTTTGGAGCAAAGTTAGGGAAGTTGGTGACGGCTACCTGCAATTCATTATATATGACAGTGACTCCAACTGTGAATTATCTGTTACTAACGGGGAAGAGAGTGTACATTCTTACTTTCTGTGCCTGTCTCTTACATACACGGTTTGTTGTCCTATATGTGGTGAGGGCATGTCATCAAAGCAATGTTTAAACCGAAAGCTACAATATAGCGTACAAGCATAAACTGAATCAGCTGAAGTAACTTTACTGAAAGCAGCGAAAATTCGAAAAATTACAGCAAGCGGGAAAAGTGCCCAATGCTTTTGGTATTTTATTGTATCATCATAGTCACCGATGATAAAAGATCTGTCCTTCCGTCAGAAAGAATCACAAGGTAATGCAGGAAAGCAGGATAAGACATATTCTCTTCGTCCCTTTATTAAGGGAAGGATGAAAGCAGAGGTCGCGAAACTTATGAGGGTGACAGCGAGATTGAAGGGTGTGGCAGAAAGACTTATATCCTGTCAAGTTCCTACTTTTGGATGAAATTGGCAGATGGGAGCGATGGCCGACATGCTAAATGGCGGTGGTCGGGCTGGATTACGCCAGGCGCTCGAAAAATCTGCGATACTGGGCGGTAAAGCGTTAAGGAAAACAATAAAGTTAAAGCTTAAAATGTGTGTATCAGAACGAAAGCAGACGCGAAAGAGGAAACACCAATCAGAGGGCGGGCCTTCACCAGCAACTTTTTAAATTTCCAAAAATTCAGCACAAGTTTATCCTACCATATTATAGCAAGTTCCATACGGCGGATCAAAATCACAGCACAAAAGTGTACCCTTTACCAACAAGATTAGAAGACAGCCGAACATCGCAATCATCTCTTGAGGTCGAGACCAATTGGTACGAAAACAGAATAAATATTTAGGTTAGGAAGACATCCCGACTAAAGCAAACACAAAATACGTCACATCGATCGTACATATGTTGGAAGCCATTCAATAGCTACTTTTGCATGTCGCTTTGCAAACCTAAATTTTGATAAACCTTCACTGCGCCATGTAACGCCGAGGTCATTGGGAGGAGGAGGACCCGCTATCGGATGCGTCGTAACCATGGTAATCAGATGCGTCTTTCAACGGGTGTTCCGCCGCTGCGAGAGGAGTAGGGTACAAATATCCCAGCAGAGGTGCGCGTCAGCGTGCAGAGAACGGTAGTTTCCGTACTGCGCATGCGCGTGCCGAGCTGTCTGAGCGGGACGGCATTGTACACGCAGGGCATGAACGTGGACTGTGCTCAGAACGCTGGTGAATTTTGATGCGTTCAACGAAACGCTGTCTGCGTTCGATGCAACAGTCGGTCGCCCGCGGACAAATCGTGCACTCCAATCTCGTTCAAGAAGCTTTGAACCAGAAGCTAGATGCCTGCAATTTCGTGCTTTAGCCATCACACCAACTAGATAATTTATGATATACAAGGAACGCTAGTCAACCACGATGATATACCCGTGCGCATGAGGAATTAATGAAGTGACTACCTTATAATTTTCAAGTGCGCATAAAAAAAAAGAAGCCAGCAGACATAACTCTGGCAAGGTAGTGTCAAACGTTTTCGCGACGGCCAGTCGGTAGAGCCCCGCCGGGGTGGCGCAGTGGTAAGACGCCCGACTACTGTGCCGGAGTTCCCGGGTTCGAACCCGACCTCGGCGGCTGCGTTTCGATGGAGGCGAAACGAAGTGGCGTCCGTGTGCTGTGCAATGTCAGCGCACGTTAAAGATCCCCAGGTGGTCGAAATTACTCCGTAGCCCTCCACTACGGCTCGTCTTTCTCTCTTTCCACTTTCACTCCCACCTTCATCCCTTCCCTTACGGCGCGGTTCAGGTGTCCACAGAGCAAGTGTGACAGATACTGCGCCTTTCCCTTCCTGTGAACCAACCAACCAACCAACCAGTCGGTAGACGAACGCGCTCACCGGATGCGCAGTCGGAACGCTATCGTAACACTCCGGTTTATATCCTCTGCAACCGCGCATTTCATGCACGCTCAGAGGGGCCAGCAAACAGCTTTATCTGCAATCACTGTGGCAAGAAAGGTCAATTTGCTTAAGATTGTGGCTCCAAGAAGCCGAGGCAGGCAAACCTCACTGCTGACCAATTGCATACTCTGGAGTCGCCAGCTATAGTCAGTTCGTGGATGTCACAGCCGACAACTACGGAGCTCAGTTCAAAGAAGTCTCAGCAGTTGAGGTTTTTGCAGTCCGAAGTGAC
This sequence comes from Amblyomma maculatum, assembly GCA_023969395.1. NCBI lineage: Eukaryota > Metazoa > Arthropoda > Arachnida > Ixodida > Ixodidae > Amblyomma > Amblyomma maculatum. The sequence continues at coordinate 110,090 of JAJIZL010032938.1, read as the reverse complement.
TTACTCGGCATCAAAGCCGAGCTCGACAAAGTTGGTGCTACTTTGACAGGGCTCCGTGGCCAACCTCTGCCCGCACGGGGCTCATATTTTGGCAGGTCTTTTTAGGCAAGGGGAGGCCAGCACCCAGAGACTTTATGTCATCGAGTCACGTTCCGTAATTTTACTGCGTCTACTAGCCACCCAAGCTCTCGAAGTCAGCCGACTTTGTGGTGCAATCAAGACTCCTAATCCAACGCATCATGCTGAATTGTTCCGTGGCCTCGGCATGCTCAGAGATGAGTACACCACTAGCTCGAAAGACGACGTACCATTCTTACTTAGTGCGCCTCGATAAGTACCAATCCCTCAGCGTGAAATCGTTGGGCACGAACTCGAAAAACTTGAAAGCGACGGCGTCATACGTCATATTGTTACACCAACTACGTGGTGCGCTGGACTGGTAGTAGTACCCAAAAGAATATGAAATATCGTGTGTGTGGTGATCTGACCCGACTAAGCCAAGTAGTTCTCAGGGAAACACACTATTCGCCTACCGTTGAACACGTTTTTGGGCTCATCGGTAACGCAGTCATTTTTTCGAAGCTGTACGCGACTGCAGGTGTCCACAAATCAGGCTCTTAGCGGACTCGCAAGAATTGTCAACTTTCATCACCCATTTTGGCCACTTTTGTTTTGGCCGACTGTCCTTCGGCATCGCTTCACCCCGGAGTATTTTCTATTTTCTAAAATTCTAGTTGACATGACAGCATGTATTGGAAGCTGCAATACAAAAGTCAGCGATGTCTGACGTGAGAACGCTGCTTGTCAAAGTGCCACCGATCATAAGCCACAAGCATCAGCAGACGCCGATGTTTTTGGGCTCGGAGCCTCCTGTTACAAGCACAATCGACTTGTCAACGGATGACAGTAGTTTTTTCATCCAAATCAACGACAACCACGAAACAGGGGTACAGTCAGAAAATAAAGAAGCCAGAGCTATAGAGTGAGCCATCCCGAAGTTCGACGAGGTCATCAGAGGCACCACCTTCAAAATAAAAACATCTCGTTCCTCTCATGTTATCGCCAAATGAAATCGACGTGCTTCCTCAGAGGCTGTAAAAACTAAAGCTTAAGACAATTCCTCGTCAGTTTCAGGCAAGGTATGTATGTGCCGCGAAAATTGTTGGCTGCAGCAGATATATTGTCTCGCATCACTTCCAAAGTGTATCCAGTAGACGCCGTGAAACCTTTACTACCGAAGTCGTGGCTTGCGCTCCAGATGTGCTTACATGAACATGTATGCTATAAGGAATGCTCAAAGGTGTGAAGGAGAAGGCACCATACGTTAAACCCTTTCTTCCAGTACGGCTGGCGAAAGAAGTCACAGATAAATCTTCACTTGTCAAAGTTTGAATCGGGGAAGAATGAAATTTCTGTTTGTGATGGTCTTCTCGTTAGTCACTCGCCTCTTGATCCCCTCAGCAAGGAGATCAGCGGTTTTGACACTTCTGCATGGAGGACATCAGGGCATCTGTCGCACCAAGGCCCTCGCTCGAGCATATGCATGGTGGCCTGGCATTACAGCGGATATTACGTCTCTCGTGACCAACTGGGAAATGTGCACTCTTACTTGAGGGAATTTATCAGAACAGCTTCTTCCTACAAACCTCCCTGGCCCTCCCTGAGAAGTTGTCGGCATGGGGTCATGGACCTCTTCCACCAAAACCCTCGAACCTTCTTCGTGGCAGTGGATTGCTAGTCATGGTGCAGTGGTCATTGAAGTGTTCAACACTTTTTTCGGCCATCATTGGACACTGCAACAGGTAAGTCCAGACAATGGCCCAATTTTCTTAACATAAATTTGCCGCATTTGCTGCACCCTATGGTTTCGATAACACTCCCAGTAGCCCCTTTATCCACGGTCTAATGGAGAGGCGGAGCGAATGATGTTGACTGCGCAAGACATCTTTTCTAAGGGATCCTCAGCAGGCCCTTTACAGCTACAGGGATACATCAGGCGCGTGTGGCTTCAGCCTGGCTCAGCTCCTAGTGGGAAGGCAGCTGAGAACGCGAGTCCCAATGATGGATGAACAAGTGCGTCCACAGGGGCCCAAATGGGAGGAAGTAGCACTCAGAGATGACCCTTAGAGTAAAACGACTGAGGACTTTAACCATCGTCTTAAAGCTAGGGCTCAGCCTTTACTTCAGTGCAGCGAACAGGTCTGGGCTCGACTAGACCAGGTGCGTGCTACAATTCCAATCAATGCACGTCGTTCAAGGTCCCTTGTCTTCGAAACGGAGCGAGGAACGATTCTGCAGAGCAATTGTCGAAATCTTGTTGCCTTTATTGTGACGGCAGCAGATTCCGCACTTTCCAACCTCCCCGCCTTACAGGAGTGGCAGCAGCACATCATCCGCCGCCTCTAACAGCGGGACATCCTTCACGTTATGGTGATTTTGTTGTGTTTACCCGTAGCAGCCTCCGTGTAACACCACAGGACAACATGAACTTGTGACTCAGGGGGAGATGTTTGGGGCCGCCACCTACTGGCTTACCAGTGACGCCCTCTAAGCTGATGCCCAGCGAGGGTGCTCTGAATAAAGCAGTTTGTGTTTCGTCCTGGAGCGACGTGGTTGCCTCGATTTCTCTCCCGGCATTCGTGACTGAGGGTCGCCCCCAGTATGACAGAACGGAACGCCCACACAACGCGTGACATTGAGAGTATAAGTCATCTGAGCTTGGATGGCATGCTGAACAGAGGGGCTCAACTTTGGTGGTGGGTCCTGCCCTCTATGAACGAACGCGAGTCGCCGCGCTACCTCGTTTCGGATTAACTGCTTGATGTCAGGTAGCAGTCGAGATCTTCTGCTTACAACGGCAGCAGCGGACACGACTTCAGACACCCGCATATTGCTGCGAGTGGGGACATACTGCTTGCGGAGTTTTTGCGCTTTTGCAGAAGTTGATAACTGAGACAACTGTGTCCGGCTGCTTGGCAAGGAGAATTTCAAATGAATCCTTGTGGATTCTTTTCGGGATGTGTTGGAAGGTTACTAGCTGAGGCATCTACCCGTTGACTCACTTACATAAAGTGGCCACGTGCTGAACGTAATTGGTGAACGTCCCAGCCGGTTGCTGCGCCCGCTCTCGCAAGCGCTGTTCAGAACGGAGGTTACCATTACCTGGATGGCCAAATACCTCTGTTCACCTGCCTTGAAAGTAGCTCAGTTGGCGATGTCGGCTTAATAGTGTCTGAACCAGAGGATGGCCAGGTAGATGATGGTATTGTTCAGTTTTATTGTGTCGTTCCTGTGCTTGTGGGTGCTGACCCGCCCATTGGAGGCCACTCAGGCTTTGATATCAGAGTTGCAGGTCACACTGAAGACGTCTGGGGCGTGCTGCTAAAGTTTGTCAGAACAGACAACCGGCACAGGTGGCGGCTTTGTCACCAGGGAGGCATCCGGCGGCATTCTGGATGTTAGGGTGCCGCTTAGTAGATCCAGGACGGGATACTAAATGGCATTAATCTAATGAAATAAACGTTTTACTTCCTTTCTAAGGAATGGCTAGTAGAAGTCTTCAGTAACTAATCGACGTCAGTTTAGAGCGACAGTTCCAGGGCAGCCAGCAGGTTGAGCTCAGTATTCGCGAGCCGTCTGTTATGCAAATGGCTTTCTTTAAAGTGCACAATGAAGACTACGTAATTGCTCTATTTTTTTGTGCATTTACGTTTGGCTGCTGCATTTGAGTAAAATTCAAGAAACGGCCCGCCCAAAAAGAAGCCCTCATTCTAGATTTCCACTTTATAGTGTTGCAGTGTTTTTAGGAGATGTCAACATCCCTTAATGCATGCCAGCTCTCATAAAGTAACTAACAGCAACATCGGAACAGCAGTCATTGCTAATAGTTGATACGGGTATTTATATAGCATAATCTCTGATACAAGGACCCGTGTATTTAATGCCCTATGCACCTCTCTTTTTTGATAAGTAATTTGGCTTATATGTTTCTGAAAAGTGTGGTGCTCTGAAATCGGCATTGCTTATCTTCACTGAACAATTACCTTTCTGCGATTCGAGATGAGAGAAGTAAGGGGTAGATGTGATGGTAAGACAATTTTATTAAAAGGGGGCCGCCAGGAGTCTGCCGAAAAACAGGGTACGCTGCACAGGCGGCCAGCCTTGCCATTCGGCACCAACTTTGAATGATTGTACTGTGTCGGCCTCTTGTGCGGACAAGGGAAGCCATCTCGACGTTGTTATTCACTGCGAAAAAGCATTGTCGGAAAATACCTGCGTAGGTTAAAGCATCCTGCTTTGCACTCTTAGCAACCATGGCAGGGGTCTATTTACAGTAAATGCCAAGACACTTGAAAAAAAAATGTGGAAAAAGCGATGTAGTTTCTACAGATTGGCTGTGTGCATGATTATGAAATTCAATTTCACCATTGCACAGGCGCCCAGCGAAGTTTATACCCTATGCTGAAGGAAAAAATATGGCTCTGTGTTATATTTCTTCAGGTTCACTAAAAGAATCTTCTATTTTAGGTGTCTTTTTTTTCTTGTAGCAAAGCAGCAAGTCATCGTTTCAAACTTTGTACCTCTTACTGCAGTTCTAAATGGCAAAAACAGCCGCTTATATGAGCAAAATGTTACTAGCACGAAACCTTTGACGTCAGTGAATGATAGAGGTTGACAAAACTCCCGTTTCCTGCGCTCCCATTTTCAAATCTACAATTTCAAATCGCTTATGTTACATAACAACGCTATAAGCTGAATTATGAGTTGTTTTCAGTGATATCATGGGCCGAAGACACATACAGAAGAAATGCAAGGACGCATAAGTAAAAAAGAATTTCTGTAAAAGGCGCTGCGCTTTCGTAAATTATTTTGGCAATCAAGAGAGCGGGAAAAATTCATAGTCGTACACTGTCAATGCAAGGGGTAAACATGATTTCAAAAGTACGTCAAAGAAGTATAATCTTGTGAAATAGTAATTGGCAATACTACACCCATGAGTATTTGCATTCGGTAGCAGAGGTGGCAAAGCAAGAACGATTGTTACGCTGTATACCGAAAAAGCAAAACAATTTGAAATGCCACCAAGCCTCTCGCTTCACTTTTCCCCAGTAAACCTTGCTGTTAGGTCGTCAGTTATTTGTTCAGTTATTGCAGACTGCGCTACTTGCTTCGCCTTCTCAGAGGGGCCTCGTATGACCCTTGAAGAGCAGTAAAGACACAGAAAGGTATTTACCGTATTGCCTTAAATTATGCTGCCACAACATTCATCCTGTTATATCATCGCCTGTCACTTAGTGCTCAACTCATTAAACCATAAACTATATCTTTCTTGTGCTCCTATCCATCCTTTAGAGTAATATTATGCGCTCGCAGCACTTTCCTTTGCTCCAAGTCATTCATTCCATGCTACCAAGTCCAACGAATTTCCTGCCATATGTATCCGAAACGGTACTGAACGTAACCAAAAGCTAGGACTTCATTTAACAGCCCAGTAGTTATTTGTTATTCTTTTGCGCTACGATATGTGTTTTCGCCATTTCTGACCATAATATAAAAATAATTGCAAATTCCGTCTCAGCAGTATCTTTCTGTCAGAAAACATTACTGGTGATGCTTAAAACTTCCTAAGAAATTGAGGGGAAATCGTAATTTGAGGTTTATTGATCTCAATATTATATTGCTTTGTGCTGGTTCGCTATGTTCGCATCGCTGCCGTAGCTCCTTTTATAGCTGCTTCCTCTCGGCGATAATTATGATGACGGGTATTCTGAGCAGTTGTAGGCTCTCTCGCCGTGGCGTACTTTCACAGTCTTCTCTGCACGCGACACGGACATACATTGTGCAATGTGCAATGAAGCTCCGAGCAACTACGACGAAGTATACTATATGGCCGAGCGTACTGACACCGATGCCGGAACTTTATATTGTGCCGCAGCTCATCCTTTTCTCTTCCCGCTAGCACTGCTGCTCTTCCGTTCACGCCATCTAATGCGGCCGCCCACATTTCCCTCAATGCGGCGACTGCGCTCGTCGGCATACTGAGGTGGAGAGCAAACCACATGAACTCTCTCGGACAATATCACAATCTGGAGCACTGAGCAATGCCGTATGGAGATGTAGGACCACCTTCAGCAGACCGCCTCCATAGCCGATACATATGCTGCCAACAGCGGTCTTCAATACGCTCCGAGAAAATCGGAGCTTCTGTATGTCTGGGCAGATCACAAGGACACTGCGCTCTTTATACCTGTCAGGCGGTTCCTCAGAGAAGTGTAAGATCTTTGAATTCTGGTCTGTTCATTAATAATATGTTTAGGCTGGACTCTATCGTAGCGAAAATCATGTGGTTAGGCTAACGAACAGGTAGGGCGCATGATTCACTGCGCTTCACGCAAACGGGGTTGTCTACAGAGAAAGTACGCGCTACGATTTGCCCGTGCCTTCTAGACGACCCGGTTCCTCTGCGCCGAGTCCTACTTACGCACCACCAAACACAAAGACGGAAGCATTGACGCCATCGTCGTGAACGAGACAATGTGAGCGTTGGCCTCCCGATGACGACATCTGTAGCCAAGCTGAAGGCGGGGGAGGAAAAACACTTGTGGGGAGGCCACCTCGTGAACGTATACACCCGGCTCTCGCAGCCAGCTCCTGGGTGCCGCCTGCTAGACGCCTTACACATACAACGCACGCGCACATCACACCGAGGAATTACCTTCGTTGGGCATTCCTTTCAGGACTGAAATTCAACTCGAAAGCAGGGTGTTGGAATAACTCACGCTTTCGCAAAACAAGGTTCATAGATGGGTGTCACCAACACAATCACAACTTGCCTTGAAATCCTAAAACTGGCTGCCTATGATCCAACTACGACAAGCATAACCTGGGCTCCTGGTCACAAGGATCTACGAGACAATGTACACACCAGGCCCCTCATTTTCGCTCTCCTGACCCAGAAGCTGATAAACCACTTGAGAAGTTCAAAGATATCTAAACCACTACTGCGACAAGCACCTCCTCTTCGCGACCTCCATCAAGGGGCTGAATGAGTTGGAGGACCAAACTCTGTGCAGCCTGCAAAGAGGAATTGTTCTCTGCCCTGCCATACTAAAACATTTTGATGTAAACATCCATGGACATTGTCCGCGCTGTGGAGAAACCAGCAATATCTATCAAAACGGAGGGCATCCCCTCAGAATCTCCACAGTCCCCCTTCCCTACCCTAACCGACCGGCATCGGAGACTTCCATCCTCAACTGGTCCACGCTGTTGGCCCAGAGGGCTTTAGTAAAGCAAGCACGAGACGGCGCCTCGTGGTACGTTTGGGGACTAAGGATTCTGCCTATATTGGGGGGTTTTTACAAGCTCCCAAAAGTTTTTCAGCATTAAAAGATTGACCCCCGCCCCCCCACCCCCCAACCGTTGTCCTTTTTCAGTACCGTCCTCTGGCGTTTCTCAGTGTTTTTCCCGACGACGTGTGGTTTTCACTGCTTCACAACGTGACCTTAAAGTATAGGCATCTTTGGCTCTTGCGTTAAAAGGGATTCCAGAAAACTTCAGCGATCCAGACAGTATAGGCCAAGAGAAAATCGCTAAAGTTATCGTCAAAAATATGTACAACAGCTGTCCGGAATTTTGTCTCGTAAACAGATTATAGCACGAAGGCACGTGGTTTTTCTTATCTTTACGTTTCAATGGGTGTTTGTTTCAAGTGAAGGGTCCGGTGTGCGCCAAGTCAGCTGTACATGTGGCGCAATCTTGGATCCGCAGCGTGAAATGACAGAGCCTTAACAGTGCGGCCTCCGCGATTAAATATGATGCGACGGCACACTTTACCCCGGTGGCAAGCAGGGAAATTTATATTTTTTGGCGCCAACTGGAAGCAGGCACGTGGAATGGAGGACTTTACACTCTACTTTAACCATCCTATAATGAACCAAAGCACCCGCCAAGATGGTTCAGCAGATAAGGAGATCGGCTACTGTACTGGGTTAGAGTTCTAACCCGACCTTTTCGAATTAAGTACGATTGTTTAGTGTGAGAGGATTGCAAGAGATCACTGTGAGTTATTTGTAAGTGACAAGCCCCATCAGCCTCTCTATTGACTGCTTTACTTGAAACACCCGCCTGGAAGACGAACGCTTAGGTGCCACTGCACTTGACGCAGTTTGGATTACCCGCACTAAACGACGTGGCTGTGACCTCACGAATCAGCGTTACCAATCCGAGCGATGGCACATGTATAGAGTGATGGGCGGAGAAGATTCATGGCCGGTAGTGGGGAGCCTATGGATCCTTTAGCAGTAATACTGGCGACACTATTTCATACGCCATAAAATAGTGAGCCCTTGGCCATGCAGGGTTCACAGGATATTTTCTGGCTCATCAGTTAGCCCGAGACAATGTTAACAACGGCCACTATGACCTCCGAGGCAGCCCCTACCACCGCGGCAACATCAGCTCAGTCAATAGTACTCACGAAAATCCACCACCCTCCCATCTTTAATGGCGAAGACCAGCCAGGCGTCGACGATTGGCTGGTCATTGGCTGGTTTCTGGTGACGGTTATGACGATTATGGTGAGGGCGGTTTCACATGTGACGGTTATGTCAGAATCAGCCTGCCAGGATCCTGGCATTCACGTTACCCCTATAGGCCACTAAGGCACGTTAATACAGCTTGTTTAAAGCGGGCCTTTATATGTGGGCTGTGGAAGAAGAAGCAGGAGGAGAAGAAGAAGAACGCTCGCTGACCCAAAGCTAATGCTTTCTCTCCATATTCGGTTCAGCATTGAACCCTTCTAATTTATTATAATATATTACCAGCCTTTAACAGACCTCAAAATACATAGCAACAAAAAAATCACTCGTGATCGACTATGACCGTAAAGCCAAGTGGGGACGAAGCGGAAGGCCGGGCTACTGTGAGAATCGAAGGTGCTCTACGTGCGTCGATCGCTATTTTGTGATCTGGAGCTTTCGGTCAACAGCAGTGCGACCATCTCCCTCTCGCAGTTTCAGAGGCATATAATTCGTGTCCGGGGTTTTTACCTCTCTTACATCAGAGGATAGGGAGCAGACAGTGATCAAGTGCTGTCGGATTCATTGTGTCATCGGCTTCGTCCTACATTGACAGCTATTCACGGGAAGTTCGCACACACTCACGGCAATTTAGCGGCCGACAAGGTTGATGACGCTGTCCCGTTGCACAGGCAGGCGGTCGCGCCGACGCGGTGCCCGAATCAAGCAGCTCGCTCGTTCCCGCGACGGCGGCTTCAACTCCTCGGCCATAGAGCTTGCGTTATTCAAACAGCATTCATCTGGGCATTGTACATCTAGTTCTTAGGGTATCTGCCAGCGCGAAAGACAGAACTTATAAAAACTTCACTGTGCGTCAGGAAGCAGACTACGCCGCCCTGCGTGCGACATCATCTAGCGGCGGAAAAGGTACTTACGAGCCAAGAAAATTGCTCGGCAGTTGTTAACAGGAAGTTTTCAACAATATTTAGTCTGTTATTAACTATTTTGCATTACTGTGAGATTATTAGATTAATTTCGTGCTTAACACAACTTCGGTTCTCGTATTTGGTCCCAGAAAAAGCCGCATGGTCGCAGCGGATAAGCCTACGATTGGCCGCTGCTTTTCCCGTCCTCCCCGCTAGGTGGCGCCCGCTGTTTTCTGACGTCTGAGGAAATTGGACAGTAACAGATGGGCAGCTAAAGTATTCAAATACCTGTACCTAAAAAGCGTTGACTCACAATGAAGGAAAAGAACTAGGAAACTAACTAGTAAGTATGCTAGTAACAAGGACGGAGAAATAAAGAGCATTAAGCAACAGGTGAAAAACACAGAAGGTAAAAATTGAATAAATTCGATGGAAAAGAAACAGAGTGTGGAATTATACCGAAAGTGGAAAATGCAGATCAGGAAGGAAGATTTCTTTGATAACTCAAGAGGCAGTGCCCTACTTTTTGAAGCTAGATCAGGGTGCCTTAGAACACGCAGCTACAAAAAGAAATTTAACAATGGAGGTGATGCATGTGCTGTATGTGGAAACTCCAGTGAAACAATTGACCATATTATACTCGAATGTAATGGTATCCATCCGGAATTTGGTGCAGGCGCAATCACTGTTCCTGAGGCTCTGGGGTTTAGAGATAACAGTGGCCGGGTGAATAAACCGGCGGTGGAAACTAGCAAAAAACGACTGGAAGATTGGTGGCTTAAAAGCAGAGAAGTGACATAATGTTAGTAATGTAGGAACAAAATTTAGTAAATAGAATTATGGTTTAGTTAACCATTTTAAATCAATAATTAAGATATAGGGAGAAAAATGAGCATGATAGCTGCTGCTACCACCCCGTTTCAAAGGGGACGTTCCTATATTCCATCCATCCATCGTCAAATTGACGTCATCCTGGAAATAATCGATTTGCGAAAAGATCCTCCGCTGGATACGGCCCTTGGTCAAAGTTTCTGAAGTGCTTTGTCTCAAATTATTTTTGCGTTCGTTTTCCAAAGCTAAGCTATCATATTTCATTATTAACAAATATTGTAGTACATACCCGTGTAATGTAGCTTCAGGCATTATGTAATTTATGTAAGATACCGAGGGGCCCCACCCGTGAAATACCTTCCATCGCAGTCCGTCGGGGGCACTGCGTAGAAGTAAACATATATCCGTAACAAAAAGAGACAAGTGGAGGTAGATTTTTTAACTGATAGCTGAAACGCGAGAAAACAAAGCAGAGGTTTTCAACACAATATATTTTTACCTCGTGCTACATTTGTTTCGAAAAGGTAATGAAAGGTATCAAGTTAATGCGAGTATATAGTACATCTCAGTATAATAAATGTTTGCCACCCGCTAGAAAGACCGATCCGATTTTGAGCACGCTAGAGTAAAATGCAATATTTAAAAACAAAACTGCAATAAAATAGAACTTCAATGAGTTGCGTGTATTGTTTTCAAACCTGTGGATAACAACTTGCCACATCAGTTGTGATACACGAAAGCCGCTGTGTCAGCTGTCAGTATTAACATATTTTGTAATGAAAATCCTGAAGTTAATCATTTTTGCTCATCTGTAGTTTTTTGGTACGTTACATTTAATACTAGTTCATAGCAGAGGATATTGATTTCTATAAAATTTAACTTCGGTATCGGGTAAGCAGTTACATATGCAATCACAGTGGTCCATGGTATTCACTTGAGGGTGAACATTTTCAGTTACCGGTTTGCTGTGTACTGGCACCGGGCAGTCTACAGTAGGACTGCAAACGGACTTTCAATCTTGTTTAAGGAACGTGTGTAGCAGGGCTGCTAATCGTTGTCTCATAAAAGCTCTAAAAAAATCTTGATGTGCCGTGCACACGTGTACGGGCAAACAAACAGATGGATTTATTCCGCACACGTTCTTTTTTCAAAAACCGGCTTAAGGCGGCACGTAATCACAGTTCAGTTTCACAAATTTCGGGAGAACAAACACAAAGCGGCCTCTTTATACAAGAGTAATTCATGGTACGTAGCCAGGATGAGAGCAACGTAATTCAAGGGCCAGGTACCTTTTCGTGTACGTCACATCGTAGTCATTGACCTTATTGGTGCTAAAGTTGGCACCTTACAAATTATTCGTTGCTTAAGTGTTTTATTTCAAAAGAAGAGACATCTGGGCAAGTTGGTATAGTGACATGATAGAAAAACAACGCAAAAGACGTGAACGGAGGTGAAGAACAGCGCCCGTCCTGTCTGTTCTTCACCTCCGTGCACGTCTTTTGCGCTGTTTTTCTATCATGTTTTATTTCTAGCGGCTTTGCAGAAATTATCTGTATTTTGTGCTGCAACAAAAACCGCGTCAAAAATTGTCTCGTGGATACAGCGGAAAACGCCAATGGCAGGGAAACGAGGAAAACGAAAAAACTCTATAATCAAAAAGCATCTTTACAGCCCACGTCACTTACGAACGAATGCATACTTCTTTGTCTGCATCAGGCTTTGACATTTCAGCGCCCGCTGGGAAGCGCGTGTGTGCGCGATGGAGTTAATGTACACAGAGTGATTGCTCAGTGTCATAAAGACAGAAAATTTCGTTATACTTTTCTTTGGAATCCAAACGCCCACTCTTCGTTATGTTCATACCGGCTTATGGTAATATAGAGCTGATTCTAGAATCAACTCTGCTGCCATGCAATGCCTTTTTCTGAATAACAAATGAAATATGCCGGAAACATTGTGTCCTGCAGATTATGACGCCGTGCATACATATTCGTATATAATGATCACATCAGGAGATGAATGCGTAAGGACAAGTTAAGGTTCACGGATTACTCCACGCCCATGCGATGCTGTTGTAGAACGTTGTTTCGATACTTGCGCGTTGGGTGAAGAACGGGTCCTCGAGAATGAGTTTTCAGCGGTGTCGAAATTAACCTGATCACATCCTTTCAGCGCTTCCCCAATTTATGCGTGCTTGGGTGTGTAAACAATTAAGGCAAGTGGTCGTTCAACCTAACTCAATACCTAGCACTGTGGCTACTTAAAATACAGATAATGAGACTACATATATCTTCCTTCACTAAGTCCGTAGGTTCCATTCACCCCATAATAATATCTTTCAATTCAAATATTTCTGTCTGTATTTGTTCCTTCTGTGTCGAAGAGCATTTTGTTGTCGCGACGTGTTTTTGGTTTTATTTATGCGAACTCCCCTTTACTTCCTTAACTCTGACCACGGCTCCAACACGACCACGCAGTCGAGCACTGATGAATTTCGGAAATCTGAGTGGTCAAAATTTAGCTGCGCTGGCCCAGCTCCTTGAGTATTACTTCATCACTTACTCACAATGAAACAAGATTTCTATATGAACAGGTGGCATGGCTGTTACCTTCTCTGTACAGCCGCGGTAAAGCGATCCCTCTTGATACACGAACGTGTCGAGTCTTATAAGAACACCGGGAGGTCGGCGCAAAATTGGCTGTTATCACTCGTTAACAGGACTTATAAATGAGATTTTATCCTGTTCATACATTCAAAGTTGCTAAATTATAATTGGTGCTAGCCAGGTATTCAGAAAAACATCCATTCTGCGCTTGTAATCGCCGAAGAAGTGATGCAAAATATGCCATGCACTGTGCCATAGCACACGAAGAGGAGCCCAGCAATGCGCTTCTTATGTGAACTGGATAATTTATGGGAAAAATCGCAGCTCAAGAAGGATGGGTGCTCGAATGTTGCTTAGAATTTTTAGAAGTAACGTCTGTGTTGTGCTTATAATACTGACACTATGAAAAACTGACTATGGTTTATCACATTATCCATAGTATAGTCCTTCGATACCGTAACAAGCGAGAGTGAACACGCTAATGTATTTATACCTATGTCGAGGAAAGCTTTTTACCGATTTTTACAGAATTTGATTCGCAGCCATTGTTTCGAACGTATGGTTCTGTCAGCTAATTGTTTCCGAGCTTCTCAAAGGCAAGCACTAAAAAAGAGCGGTTCGCATAAACAGAGAGCTGTAAAAAGGTAAAAGAGGAATCGTTCACTCTCTGTCGGCGAACTATTCCGTGTAAAGGCAATCCTTGCCAAAATGAAATCTGGTGCACCATTTATTATTTCTGGAAAGACAAGGAGAGTGGTGTGCCCATTCCCGCTAAAAAAGACTGAGTTTTCTCTCGGTTGTTACAGCGTTTCTAGCATGAGGGCTGCTTCGTTATAAACTAAGCCTTGTTGCTCTCATAAAGAACGGTCGACATCCGAAATGTTTCGGAAGAATAAACACAATGATGTGTCTGTTTCCTCTAAAGACATAGATAAAGTTTACCTCTCTTCTTTTTTGTCCACTTTTAGTATGCAAAGCCCCGCTTTATTTAGTGAAAAGCTACCAAGACGAGCAAATGAAAAAGGGTCTACCGTCCGAAACATGAACGATATGAATGCGTGATGTGTCTATTCCTCCTAAAGGCGCACAGAAATTCCCCCTCTCTACTTTTTGAGAGTGCTTTGAGTATAGAAACCGGTCTGACTTTCCATCCTTACCCCGACGAAACAGCATCGAGCTCAAAACATTTGGAAATATAAAATTAATGTGTCTGTTTCGAATAATGGTGCAAAGACCATCCTGCTATCCCAATTTTACCAGTGCTTTGGCTATGCAAACTGCTTTTATTACAGCCAAACCTTGCCTAGACGAACGGGGTTTATTTTCCGAAACAGTTGGGACAATAGGAGTGCTCTGTTGTTTCTCCTAAAAACTGAGAAAGTCCTCCTCTTTCTCTTCAATTAGTACATTTCGCATGCTAACTCTCAGCGCCTGATACATTCTTAGCTCGATGAAAAATGTTAATGATCAGCTACAAAAATATTCCGAGATCACTGCAAAATCATACGTGCAAGCCTGAGCGTTGCTATGTCTGTGATTCGTGTCACTGGGATCCCACGAGTAACAGATACTGCGCCTTTCCCTTCCAGTAAACCTTTTATAGAACGCCGGTTTACATTGATGCTTTCAACGAAATGCTGGCTATATTCGACAAGGTGCGCGTGGAGTACCGTGCGCAGCAGCAACGCTTAGGGCTTTCGCCTTTCTGCACTGCTCTGATTGTTTCAGAGTGCACTTCGTTGATTACCTCTCTTTAAACACTTTCTAATCATTCCACACAATTGTGCACACAAATGACAATTTTTCCCACTCGTTCAAGCTCAAACATTTAACATGTCTGGCTACCGAACGTTAGAGCTGCGTCACCGGAGGTGGAGTACCACGTGACCCCCCTTGAATGTCGACAGTACCCCTCCAAGCTATTTAGATGTCTGATTGACCTAATTGGCTGTGATTACTCAACTAATTCACCCGCATAACCTATTTTGTCACTTGCACACCTTTCCTTGACGCTCTATCCGATGGTACACCAATGTTTCTCTTTTACAGCGCCGAAAACGTCCCGACCGCAAGAGACCCGCCTACATAGCCATGTAATGCTTACGGATTATTAATCCATGATAACCGTGAATTTTGCAAACCCTTCATTCTCCGCATTGTCGATTAAATTTTCAGCCGCGGTACCACCTTGCGATGAGAAAGGCCGACCGATCTCGGTCCGCCGCCGAAACGTGAAATACATATTGTACATACATCAGAGGTCTGGTTTCTTGGGATTCTATTTCAAATAAGCGTAAAAAAGCTTTCTGAACATACATACATACATACATACATACATACATACATACATACATACATACATACATACATACATACATACATA